>JAOTRJ010000027.1:145447-156792 GCA_028564905.1 Leptodoras praelongus | reverse complement strand
AGGCCCCTGCAACTGATCCAGAACGCTGCAGCTCCACTTGTATTCAACCTTCCCAAGTTCAGCCATGTCACACCACTACTGCTCCATTCACTGGCTTCCTGTAGCAGCTCCCATCACATATAAACCCTGATGCTGCCTACAAAGCCAGAAACTCTCCAGCCCCTCCCTACCTGATGGCAATGGTCAAAGCTTGATGTGTACCCAAAGCCCTTCATGCCTCCAGTACAGCTCGACTCAACCCACCGTCATCCAGGACACATGGGAGACAACTAACTCAAAGCTGTTACTGCACTTACAATTGTTATTGTATTCCCTATGTCTTGTTCGTCACTGTTTTTGTGTAGTTTAGGAATACTTGGGTTCTGGGACTTATAACGTCTAATAGGTAGTACATGGCTAATTCTAGCAGTATCACAGCTCAAAGTAACCTGAATTCAGGTCTACCAGCCTTAGCATTGGATAATCCAAGTTAAAGACTAAGCACTCTTGTAAGTCACTCTGGATAAGAACGTCTGCTAAATGCCATAAATGTAAATGTAAATGCAAATGCCACTGGGCTGCAGGAAGGGCGTCCTCACCCTTTTGCCCAAGAAAGGTGACCTCTGTGAAATAAACAAAGCTGTAGACCTGTGAGGCTGAAGGAGGTGACTGGGCAAGTCATACATACAGATCAAGCCTACCATGTTCCTGGAAGATCTTGTCTTGACAACATTTCCCCATTAGAGACATTCTGGAACTATCTGGATTGTGGGCTTCATTTTGGGCTAATCTAGTTAGACCAAGAAAAGGTCTTTGACCGAGTTGAGCACCAATACATATGGAACACATTTGAGGGATTTTGATTTTCCTCCATTCTCAATTGTAAATATATAGTGACACTGTACTAAAGGTCAAGGGTAGTTCATGCCAGTAATGGTGGATTTAAAGTGGGGAATTATAAAGTGGGGTGTTATACAGGGTTGTTCCTGATCTGGAATGCAGTACACTATCACCACAGAACCCATTCTTCAATCTGGGACATTCACGTTTGAATTTACGAGTAGTCTGTTTTAAGGTGAATGTGTGATCATCATCTCTCCCTCTTCCTGTCTTTGTCTGTCTGCCTCTCTTTCTCTCTCTCATCCTGTCTCTCTATCTTTTTGTCCTTATCTTTCTTCTTTTCCCTTTCCCTTTCTCATTCTCTCTCCGTCTCTCCCTCTTCCTGAACAGATATGATGGCAGTGGGTTGTGATCTAAATGGAGTTCACTATGAGAATGGTGAGGCGTTCCAGCCCACTCCTCTTTACAAGTGCACATGTATCGGTGGAGCTATTGGCTGTACACCTGTATTTATCCAGAAACCGGCAGCCATGTTGGCACCTGCACCCTTACAGAGCAAGATCACCCCTGCTGGCTTACGGGCAAAAACATCACAGGACACAGCGTACAGGAGCATGTCAGGTGTGACAAACACATTCATCATATAATTAATTCATTATCCACAGTGAGTATTGGACATGTTCACTAGTACAGCACAGCAGGTGTTAGTGGAGGCCACAGGGAACCATATCTTAGTTCCAGTACTGCTCCAGTACAGAACAAAGTTTTTACTCCACCTCTAATAGTCCTTTTATAAACACAGTTAGGAGACATACCTTTGCTGTTATATTTCCATCCAAGCTCATGCAGTACACCTGTACCTATAACTCATATCCATCACTAAAATCTTCAATCATGTTTGTTTTACTGAGTGAAATATTTAGGAAATTAACAGCTCAGATCTCAGCTCAGGAGAGTTAAGATGGCGCTTATTGTCATGATGGCAGAGAAGAAGGCAGAGAATGCAAGGAGCTGACATTTTAATGATGCTAACAGAAAGATCAACTGGGCAGAGTGAATGCACAGAGTACCGCCTGAGTGAGCAAGAGATAAAAGGAGAGCAGGCAATACCAGTAACAAACAGTCCAAGGTCAAAACCAGAAGGCAAACAAGAGTAAAAAGGGCAGAGGGGAAAAAAACAGTTAAGCAAACAGTCCAGGGACAAAGACAAATGGCAAATGAAGGCAAATGAGAGCAAAAAGCACAGAGCAAATGAATGAAACTCAAGGTGGCAATGTAACATCTCAAAGAAGAGCAATGGCCATAGGGTTTTTATACTTTGGGTTTGTAATTACTTTGGGTGGAATTGCGCTCATATGTGAAAGTTACAGTTCTGGGGATGATGATCACAGAAGCGTGATATGAGATGACGGGAGCACTGGGAGTTTGAGTATAGAAGTGTGTGACATTGTGCCTCTCCAAAGAGTCCACCAGAGTGGAGGAGGGATGAGATTCAGAAGGTGGATAAGACCACTCCTCTGGGGCGTACCCCTCCCAATCCACTTGTTGTACTGGGGGTGCTGAGGTGTTGTCATCCAGGGGGCCCGGAGTGAAGGGTTTGAGCAGACATATGGAATGAGAGTGAGATATGTAAGTGTTGAGGTAATTGGAGTCTGTAAATCACTTTGTTAATTTGCTTGGCGGAAGCCAAGTTGCTTGGTGGGTAGTCGATAGTCAAACCCAGTCTCCTGGCTGAAATTGAGGTATGGAGTTGCACCTCCGATCAGCCTGTCTCCTGTGTCACTGCAGAATTTGTGAAATATGTTGGTGAACGGGCCCCCCGTTACTGCGGCGGACAATTCATCTGCTGTGGCATTGGAGGGTGTGGGGTCCCAGGGCACAGAATGTGGCTGATATCCAAGCATACACTCAAAGGGAGTAAGGCCCATTGTGGCGTAGACGAGAGAGCACTGGGAGATCTCAGCCCAGGGGCGGAAGTGACTCCAGTCCTCTTGGTTATCTGGCAAAAGACCCATAAATATTTGGCAATTTCCTGGTTGCTGCATTCATATTGGCTGTTGAATTGATGAAAGTACCCAGACCCCAGACTAACCACCACCCCAATATCTCCATGAATGCTCGCCAAACCTCAGAAGTAAATTGTGAGCCCCAGTTGGACAGAATGTCCTCAGGGGTTCCAAAGTGCCTTGCACTGTGCACAAATGTCACATGAGGCGGTTTCACAGAGCCGGGGGAACATAATTCTTGTCAGCCAGGCAGTGGGGCAGGACCCTGGTCTGATGTATGCTTGTCAAAAGACCACATTATCTCCCTCCACGATACAAGATGGAGGTAAAATGTGCTTTGGGGAGGCTGAGGAGTCCTCGGCAGTATGAAGACGAGAGAGCGCATCTGCCTTCTTAATCTTGGAGCCAGGCCGGTAGGAGATGGTGAACTGGAAGCTTGAGAAGAAGAGGGACCATCTGGCTTGCCTGGGATTCAGCCTCTTAGGTGTTCTTAGATATTTGAGGTTCTTATATTCAGTCCAAACCACAAAGGGATGTTTGGCACCCTCCAGCCAGTGGCACCACTCCTCCAGAGCTATCTTCTTACATGCTCTTCCAGTGCCGACGCAAGTGGCAGCCTTCCTAGTAGCTCCGCCTGTAATGCATGTTTTTCTTTTTTTCTTCTTTCTTTTTGTGTTTTATCTTGTTTTATAAGTCAACTTAAGTAATGGATTGTGGCGGAGAATATTGCATTTATTCTCTGTAACAGCTGCTGGCCCTATGACCTATGGGATCCGAAGGCATTATCCACAGAATACCAGAGGAACTGAGGAGGAAGTATCGAGTCTGCAGAGCTGGAGCTAAGCTAAAGGCTAAAAAGCGGTGAAGGTACAAACCCTTGGTTCCGGCAGTGATTATGGGGAATGTTAACTCACTGTCCAACAAAACTGATGAGCTAGCAGAACTAATGAAGAACCAGAGGTTCTACAAGGAGTGCAGTCTGCTGTGTTTCACTGAGACATGGCTTACATGCAATACTCCGGATGCCAGTGTGGAGCTATCTGGATTCACCATAGTAAGAGCAGACAGGGACGCGAAGCTGAGTGGCAAGTGCATAGGTGGAGGGCTTGCACTGTTTATCAACACCAGATGGTGCAACCCTGCACACATAAACATGAAGGAGATTATCTGCTGTCAGGACATTGAATTGCTGGCAGTGAGTCTCCATCCATATTACAATTTCACACACGCCATTTTTACCTGTGTTTACATTCCTCCACAGACGGATGCACAGGTGACATGTGACATCATTCACTCCACCATTGCAGCGCTACAGACACAACACCCTGAAGCTTTTTTTGTGATTTCTGGTGACTTCAATCTTGAACTCCACTCTCCCTGCTTTCCATCAGGTTGTGAATTGTCCCATGAGGAAGAACAGAACTATCGACCTGCTGTACACAAATGTGAGGTCGCTACCGTTGGGGAAAGAGTTTGAGACAACTGACTGGAGCTTGCTGCTGGACCCACATGGAGAGGACATTGAGGAGGTGACACACTTCATAACGGACTGCTTGAACTTCTGCATGGAAGCTGTTCCCACAAAAACTGTACGCTGCTTCCGAACAACAAGCACTGGATTACCAGCAATGTCAAGGACCTTCTCAACCAAAAGAAGAGGGCGTTTAGAGATGGAGACAGGACAGAGCTTAAGCGTGTACAGAGGGAGCACAAGGTTAGACTTACAGAGGCCAAGAAGTCCTACAAGGAGAAAGTAGAGCAGAAGCTGCAGGAAAATAGGATGAAGGAGGTATGGGACGCAATGAAAACCATCACAGGCTGCAAAAAGAACAGTGGCAGCTCAGCAGACAGGGGTGTGGACAGAGCAAACTTTTATAACAGGTTTGACTGTTCTGCTACTGCTTCCCCCTCTTCCTGTCCTCCTGCAGAAGTTATCACCTCAAATCCACCAGTACCCCCAGATGATCAGCCATCACCCACACCTCCACCACCACCATCATCGTCACAATCAGCCTGAGGAGGCTTGGGTCTTTCAGGTTCTGTCAGAAACTCCTGCAGACAATCTCAGGTTGTTCCCCCACATCATAGTTCCTCTCTGTGGGGCTTAGCTTGTGTGAGCAATATGCCAGGGGGTAGAGCTTGGGAGGCTCCCTCTGGCTTGAGAATGGGTGCACTGGCAAAAGACCTCTTTACAGAAACAAAAGCTCCCTCGGCCTGTGTAGTCCAACAGAAACTGAGGGAAGTCACTATAGTGCTGGACACTTGAATAAAATGCCTGTAAAAGTTAGTGAACCCAAGAAAACGCTGTAGCTCTTTGACTGACTGAGGTTGGGGCCACTCCATCACTGCCATGTCCTTGGAGTTGTCCATGGTGACCCTGCTAGTGGACAGGATGTACCCCAGGAACCTAATGAATTGTACTTACGTAAATTTGCACTTCTCTGACTTGACAAAGAGGCGATGTTTGAGAAGGCATAGGAGGACCTGGTGTACCTGTTCAATGTGAGTTATGAGGGAAGGAGAATAAATCAGAATGCCATCAATATAGGTGATCACGAATCTCCAGCAGCACAATGGCAGTCGTAGGAGCGATGTTTGGGGAGTTTGGTGGCCTCCTGCTTACTGAAGATCTTCTAGGTCGGTATAAATGTCCGGTATGTTATCCAGGAGAGGGATGGTGGGTGGAGGGTTCTTCAGAGTGTCACAGATCTGGGGTTTAGGAGACAAGATGTAGTTCTGGAAGCAGTAGGGAGGCCAAGCTTTGATCTTGTTCTCAGTCCAAGAAAATACAGGTTTGTGGAGGCGGAGCTAGGGGAGGCCCAGGATAAGGATAAGTTAAAGTTAATTCATTGTTCATGTTTGTTTGTTTTCTTAACTATATAGCACTTAGTAATAGAAGGGATTATTTGTTACTGCACTGTCCAGTGTCACCCAAACAAGGATGGGTTCCCTCTTGAGTCTGGTTCCTCTCAAGGTTTCTTCCTCTTATCATCTGAGGGAGTTTTTCCTTGCCATCGTTGCAACCGGCTTGCTCATTAGGGATAGCTGTTGGGGACAAGGCCTATAGACCATGTCTTTGTAAAGCTGCTTTGATGCAATATCCATTGTTGAAAGTAAATAAAATTGAATTGAATTGAATAAGGGGAATAACAGGTGTGTGGAGTAGATGAAGGGTGATGTCCTAGGTGTGGAGGGCGCTCACCAAGATACGGATGGGTTAGGTGCAGTGGGTGACATTTCCAAAACTCACAAGATGACCTTTGGCTACTGCTACTTGGATGGGTGTAATGCGTTGCTCCAATGGGAGGTTCCACTCGTGTGCCAGGTCGGCGTTGAGGAAGTTGCCCTCTGCTCCAGAGTCTATTAGAGCAAGGACAGTGATGAATTTACCAAGAGTGCCAAGGACAGCTGGTGCTTGGGTTGGGGTGGGCAGGGTCAGAGGAATAGCTGCAATCAGCTGTTCAATTTCCTGGATGGCTGGAACCAGTGCAACCAGGTCCTGTTGATGAGCTTGGAGTGTATCATGCGCGACGATGGCCGCTGCTGCAGTGTCAGCTCCTGCTACTTCCTGGGTGGCAAGTTATATATAATGATGGCAGAGAAGAAGGCAGTGAATGCAAGGAGCTGACAGACTTTAATGATTCTAATGGAAAGAGCAACTGGGCAGAGTAAATGCACAGAGTACAGCCCTAGTGAGAAAGAGATAAAAGGCAGGCAATAACAGTAACAAACAGTCCAGGGTCAAAACAAGAAGGCAAACGAGAGCAAAAAGGACAGAGGTTAGAGTTAAGCAAACAGTCCGGGGCCAAATCAGTGTAGCAATAGGCATTGGATGAAATGGCTCAGAAACATGCAGCAGCAACGTAACTAGTACAATGGTCAAAAGGCTTTTATACTCCAAAAGGTTTTTATAGTTCCGGGGATGATGATCGCAGAAACATGACGTGAGATAACGGCGATCATGGGGAGTGCTGGGAGTTTGATTACGGAAGTGCCGTGGGTGTCTGCATGACACTAATCACATTCCTGGGTTAGTCTTGACCTCCATAACACACAGTGTGAATATGGTGAAATTCAGAGAATGCCCAATAAAATAGGGGGTAAACATTTGTGGGATATTTCCTTCCATCCATCCATCTATAGCATTTGTTGGATTTATTTGTATGAAAAATTAAACACTCCATGATTTTCACCAATTCATCCTGTGTGTTAAGGAGCTGAAGACTAGTACAGGAGTGTGATTAGTTTCGTCCTATCCCACTCCGGAGCTGAGATCTGTGTAGTGTGTGTATATAGAGTAGGAGCTCATTTACGTTATAGCAGCTATAAACAGTCGTCCACTCACCACACTTCTTCTCCCTGTTGTCCTGTTACGGGCAAACCACGAAGCGTACACTACAGCATAACCTCTGACTATTACATAGCAGTGACTGGAGACTCATCATTAAACAAACATCTGTTGTAGAAAAGTAATCAACACCTTAAACAGTAGTGTGGTGTAATGTCTATTAGATTAGTCCCACTGTGGTATGTTTTCTACTGTAGTAAATGTGAAACGTGTCTGCTCTTGGGTTTGGGACGTAGCCACGTAGACACTATAGACACTAGTGTACCCACACACAGGTTGTGTTAAAGGCTGAGTGGTGTGTGACTGTGGCATGGGAAGCTTACAGGGCTCCTCCTTTAGTGAAGACGAGGGGATGTGTGGTTCAGACGACACCCTGGTCTCCCTGCTCACGGTCCTGTGGCTTTGGCATCTCTGTCCGCATCTCCAACCACAACACCAAGTGTGACATGCGGAAAGAGCGCCGCCTGTGTCTGCTCCGCCCCTGCGACAAAAAGAGCCTGAAGGTACCTTCCACAGCCATCACTTCCTGTAGCAAAGACAAGGTCTGACACTGGACCTGATCATAGTGTTTAAGTGGACTATACAATGAACAGGGGTTACAAAGTCTCACATGTTCTAGAATGTTCCAGAGTGGAGTTCTAAAGACTACACTCTAGAACCCCACAGAACCTATTAATTGAGTGTACTCTGGGTTAGTGCTCTACATACTACACAAATACCGACTTGAGAGTAGGGAATAAGGGAGCAGGGAGAGAATAGAACACAACTCTTAGATGAAATCGTGCAATATTCACTTGTTTATTAGTGTAATATTTCTGTGACTCCACCCAGATGCCGGCAGGGAAATCCTGCAAACCGCAATTCCAGGCGAGAACGGCGGAGAAGTTCATTCTGTCAGGCTGCACAACCAGCAAGAAGTACCGTCCTCACTACTGCGGAGTGTGCACAGATAAACGCTGCTGCGTCCCAAATCGCTCCAAGGTAGTGAAGGTGGAGTTCAAGTGCAAGGGTGGAGCCAGCGTGCAGTGGAATATGGAATGGATCACTTCCTGTGTGTGCGAGAGGAAGTGCAACAACCCGGGAGACATGTTCTCCCAGCTACACTTACTGTAACTGACACACACACACACACACACACACACACACACACACACACACACGTTATTAACATCATTCCTGCTGTAACACACTCAACTGTTTCACTGTGATAAGTGTTAATATCCCACTGTATGGACGTGTTTAGTTTATGACAGGACGGACCGCTGCAGTAATGCACTGCTAATGCATCTCAAAAAATGTGAATATAGTGGAAAAAGTTAATTTCTTTAACTTGATTTAATTTGAAAAGGGTAAACGGTCATATTTTAGTTTAATTATATATGACGTTTCATCATTATGCCTTACAGCTCATGGGAATCAGATATCCAGTATCTCAAACAGTATATATATATACACACGCTGGGTATCTGTTGGTCCAGTTCAGCACACACAACCACAATCATGGTTCACACTGCTGACTTGACAGTTGTGGAGAAGACGATCATCAACCCCCTCCACACGGCCACAGAAGGTCATTGCTGAGAAGGCTGGCTGTTCACAAAATAAACATTCGAATCATCTGAGATTCTGGATTTCTGCTTTTCATGAGCTATAAGCCATAATGATCAAAATGAAACAATGCTTGAAATACGTCTCTTGACATGCAATAAATATATAAAATATGAGTTTTCAAAATAAATTATGAAAGAAATGAACTATTTCCACTATATTGTAATTTTTTGAGATGCACTAGCAGTGTGTGGTGTGAGGATGGATCTGACTCAGGATCAGTTTCAGTACATCACAGGATTATTATTATTATTCCTTTTATTTACTCTTTATATTAATGATTAAAGTTATTAGAGAATGACTCACTGTGGTCTTGTGATATCTAACTCTAACACACACACACACACACACACAAATACACACATCACTGATTAACATACAGAATCTATCCATAGAACATTAAACACTACTGATTTTAAATATATCTCTACAGGATTACAAGAGTCCTGATGGATAAACACACACACAGTGTAGCGATCTCTATGTGGCGATGGAGAGGCGTGGTGCATTGTGGGAAGGTGTCTCTGAGGGCGTGGCCAGGGTGTCATATTGCTCTATGAGATCAGTGAGAGAGTGTAGCGCCTCACTGAACCCGGACACCTCCATCCCCTCTACACACACATAGTGATGCAGGTGAGCCTGAGGCAGACACACAAACACGTTATTATTTATTCTGAGTTTCCTTCAAAGTGTGGTATGAATTCATAGTTTATTAAGATGTGTGTTACCTTTTTGCGGTACAGTCGTGTGAAGCGTTCTCTCAGCTCAGTAAATGATGCTCTTACACATGTGTTATTGGCCAGAGCCAGTAGAGAGTGGGCGTGGCCTACTGGTGGAACGGAACACACACCTGTCTTCCAACCTTCCTGATTCCATGGCACGAATGATAGAGTGGGCCTTAGTCTGAGAGAGAGAAGGGGGAAAGAGAGAGGGGGAGAGAGAGGGAGAGGCTTGTCCTTTAATGAATCTTTATGCACACACTGAATCATGCACAGTCAAGACCATTTAGTCAAGACTCTTACTCCAATATACTGTGTAGAAAAAAAAGACATGATAAATCTTTGGGGCAAAAAATAGAAATAATAAATGAATAAAAACAGAGTAGATAAAAAAGCAAACCAGTAATAAACTATACTAAAAATACTATACTATACTATACTATATTATACTATATACTTTCTCATTAGACAGAGCATAAAACTTCCTCCTGTCCCCAAGCCTAGCCTAGCTTAAAATAAAAATATTTAAAACAACAGGCTTCTGCTATTAGGCTTCATATTTTGGCCCAAACACACAGATATTCTGTCCATAAATCCTCAAATTCCCTGCATCAGGCTTTGTACTGTAAAAACAGTTTGTTCAGCCTTCCACAGTGTAAAAACACGGGTCAGCTCCCTCAAGTTTCAGACCCTGGCAGTTGAAAGTGATTGGAATGAGCCAGCCTTGAAAGCGTATTTTTGCCGAGGCCTAAATTCCGATGTCCAGAGAGAGTTGGCCTGCCGTGATGTAAACACGAGGACACGCTCATAACCACAGTGATCATGCTGGATGATCTCCTGTGGTCCAGACCACCCAGCATTCACCCTAATGCCAAGATGGAGGTCCCAGAACCCATGGTCCTGGGTCTTCTGTTCTTGTCATCCCAGGAGAGGAAGCAGTGAGCCACCCTCCGGCACAGTCACTCACCACAAGGAGGTGATCACATTCATGGTCATTGTTCCCAAGCATCCTATCATCCTAGGGATTAACTGGATGAAGCTCCATGTCAATCAAAAAGGTATTCAGCCTCAGACAGATCATCCAATCATCATGCAGAAGCTGAGCGTCCGGGCCAGCCGAGCCCCGCCCACTGCCCCATAGACCCCCAGAGACGCTGAGAGTCCGATGGGCGGGACAAAGCCCAGCATTTATCCAATGACTCGTCTCGTTTCGCTGCACTCTTTGCTTCACTACTGAACTCTGTGGACGCTGTTTAAAGCGCTGTGAAGCTGCGGGAACGAGAGAGAGGAAAGCCGCGTCGTTACCAGAGATAGGAAGTGGATTCTGAACAAAAGTTGAGCGCGTTGTAGCGTATATTTAGTCAATGACACACATGTACACACACCAGTTTATATTGGATCACTTATTTTTTGACATTTTAGGGGAAGCTGAGCTTCCTTTGCAGTCTTAGAGCCATCACCTCTGGTACCTATGTACTTGTTCCGACTTACACCGAAAATTGGTTTATGACGCCACGTAGGAACAGATCTGCGTCGTAATTCGAGGACTACCTGTATATAGAGTATGTGTAATGTTTGCTAAGCACCATGGGATTGCTGCTCAATTTCGTTGTACACAGTGCAGTGACAATAAAGGCATCTTATTTTATCTTACATGAGAAGCACAAGGTTAGATTGATGTATACGTTTTTTCTTCAGTACAAGTTTCATCTTTCAAACAATCATGGGGCAATTTTGTACGTCCAATTCACCTAACCTGAACATCTTTGACTGTGGGAGGAAACCAGAGTACCCGGAGTAAACCCACACAGACACAGGGAGGACATGCAGACTCCACACAGAAAG
>JAOTRJ010000024.1:16760768-16773176 GCA_028564905.1 Leptodoras praelongus | reverse complement strand
GAAGGGGGTGTGGGCTGTGTGTCAGTCTCAGTAAGGGGGTGTGGTCTGTGTGCCAGTCTCAGTAAAAGAGTGTGACCTGTGTGCCTGTCTTAGTAAGGGGGTGTGGCCTGTGTGAAAGTCTCAGTGAAGGGGGTGTGGTCTGTGTGCCAGTCTCAGTAAGGGGGTGTGGTCTGTGTGCCAGTCTCAGTGAAGGGGGTGTGGTCTGTGTGTCAGTCTCAGTGAAGGGGGTGTGGTCTGTGTGCCTGTCTTAGTAATGGGGTGTGGCCTGTGTGCCAGTCTCAGTAAAGGGGTGTGGTCTGTGTACCAGTCTCAGTAAGGGTGTGTGGCCTGTGTGCCAGTCTCAGTAAAGGGGTGTGGTCTGTGTACCAGTCTCAGTAAGGGGGTGTGGTCTGTGTGTCAGTCTCAGTAAGGGGGTGTGGTCTGTGTGCCAGTCTCAGTAAGGGGGTGTGGTCTGTGTGTCAGTCTCTGAAGGTGTGGCCTAGGGTGTGAATTTTAAACTTTATCACCAGTTCCAGTCCTCACTGTTCTAATCTGATAAGTGAGTAATCCGTACTCTGACTGGGATGTGTACAGTGGACGTACCTCTGAAAATAAACAGATTAACAAAGTTTATGTAACATTTGTGGAAGGAGTCTCCAGTGTCAGCGCTCTTAAATGTAAAAAGTAAAGATATTCATTGTTGGTGAATTGCTGTGGTAGCAGAATAAACGACTGTAGCTCTGCGGTGGTCACAGTAACTCCACTTCCTCACACCACCTCGTCCCTCTGTAGTTTACTGTAACAGCTCCACATCCTGACTGATATTTGGGAAAAGGTTAAATGTTCTACGTTGATTTTTTTCTTCACGCTATATCTTTAGTGACACATGACACAGTCAGTATCAGCCAAACGGTCCCAGGTGGATTCCGCGTCAGGGCAGGGCAGACCTGGTCCCCCGGTGTGGCATGTTCTCCTCATGTGTCTGTGTGGTTTCCTCCAGCGGCTCCAGTTTACTCCCACAGTCCAGAAACGTGTTCCAGGCAAATTGGAGATACCAGCTTCCCCCCATTGATGACAAGAAACAAACAAGTGAAACCCGAACCTCTCCTGTCATTAAAGTAACCTCCGTGTAAAACCCTTAAATGAATAAATAAAATATCTGTAATGTGTATCTTCATGGTGGAACATCTTCCTTTTTTTAACACCTGATTCATCTGAAAGAATGGATGAACAACCAAGCAGGGCCACATTTTACAAGCATTTTCACACTCAGACTGCAACAAAGTATGTAATTAACCCTGTAAGCCTCTTTTTCCTCTCCCTTCTTTTCTTTTTTAGGCTTCAGGAAGCAGCTCGGTTTGCGTTTCTAAATGTTGCAGCCTAAGAAAGTGGCTTTTCTCTTTTGTGCTCAGCTGGCTGACTTAAGCCTAAATCCATGAGAGATCAAGGGTTACCAAGGTGCTGCTGAGACACACTGGCCGAGCCAAGCCTCATTTCCTATGCGCACTAGGTGCCTGAGCGAGGGCAGGGCTCGGGGTTCATTCTGCTTTCTTTGTGTTTTGTTTTTTTTTCCTCCTAATGGCCGCTTTGTTCTCGGGACATGGCCTTGTGAAACTTTTACACAAACTGGCGCAGGATGCTCCGAAAGTCTGAGCTCACAAATATAAGCTGTAGCAAGTGCTAAGTTCAGCATTAACTTGTATTCTAACAAGATTAAAATATATTTGTCCTGGAGATTAGCGTGCTTAAGTCCTCCTTTTAACTTTCCCAGTTGCACTTTGATCTGCGTGGTGCGGCGAGGGTTCGACCATCGGCGAGCTGGGTGTGAAATTAGCCTGATGTTGTCTCCATTCTTCACCTTTGCCTCTGCTCACTGCCTTAATTATATTTTCTTCACTCAGCTCTCGGGCTCTTCATTGCATATTCAGATCTGACCAGGAAGCTGGCCAGAAACTATGGATAAATGGCTCAGTGGGGGAGGGGTCACAACGCTGCCCCTTTTGTACGGGGGCCAAATGGGGGACGTCAATACTTTTTCTGATATGTATTTTCTTTTGGAGCGTGGCTGGCCTTTGGCTCGGCTGTTTGTTGGAGTTCAGCTCGGGGCATGTGTGTGGATTTGATGAGACGCCTGGATTTTGGAAGGTACGCCACTTTGCGAGAGGGTTTTTTATCATCACAATAGGACTGTCAAGATTGGTTGACGTGAAGTTTTAAGATTTGTGCTTAGACATTTGGAGTCAGGTTTTCAGAGCTCTTTCTCTCCCTCTCTCTCTCTCTCTCTCTCTTTCTCTCTCTCTTTTTTTTAGATTTCTTTCATGTTGAGAATCAGAATCAGACTTTCTTACTGTTTATTGAGCAAGAAGCAGTGATTAAAATAAACAAACAGGAAATCACACCCTGACACCAAATCTAAAGACACTGCTTATGGCACAATGCAACAAAACCTAAATCTGCTTAAAGGTCTTGAACATCAGCTTTTGTCTAACCCAGTTTGGTTGAAGGTGAAAAGGTTGAAACATAAAACTCTACAGAAAAGTCTTGAGCTCTGTGGCTGAATCTGGAGGCGATGAAAGGTTTATAGGAGAGAGAGAGAGGGAGAGGGAGAGAGATGAGGAGAGCCACCTGCGAGCCGTGAGGGAGGGAGCTTTGACCTTCAGCCTCTCTTTACGCTTTCCAGAGAAGCTTGGAGTCGCTGGCCACTTCCACATTGGCGAATAGAAATGCAGATGAGATCCTGCTGCATTGAGGAAGGCAGGTCAATGCTGCGAAGGCTTTCTGAGAGCTGCTTCTCGCTGCCCTTTTTGTATCAACTCCTATTCAGTCCTATAACTTTTCTCCCTCTTTGCAGATAGCCTGTTTTTGGTCGAAGTGTTCAGATACTCATACATGTTCTCTACGTGCTCCAACATGCTGTAGCCTTCCTGCTGAAATTTCCGTCTAACTCCTGACCGTGGCTGCTATATGGCGCTACTTTGAATTATTTATCTCCATTTTTAAACATCCATTATTCATTTTTAGATAGATAGATTTTTAAGAAGTTCTTCAGCAGAGTTTCTTTCCTTGTAATGTATGACATGGTTCTTATATGACACCATTTAGGCGTTTTCTCTCTGCTTTAGCTTTATTGTATCCATTGCTTATTACTTTCAAATTCTAAAAAAACATTTTAAATAGTTCTTCACCAGTAGAACTTCCGAAGGTGCCTCCAGAACCTGCAAAGGTTCTCCAGATGGGCTGTAAATAAGAAGAAATTTAATAAAATCATTTTACGTCTGTAGTCTTGTAGTGAGTAAACTTTGCGTAGCTTCACACACACTTTATCAGTGGTCAGTTATTATAAGACTCACAGTTTAGTTACACTCCACACTGCTCTGCTCCAGCTCCTGGTGCTATAACCCAACGTGTCTCCGTGGTGCATGGACAGGTGAAGATTTCAGGATCCGTATTTATTAAGAATTTGTTTTTAATCCAGTTGCTTTTGATGAATCACATTTAGCACACTTAGACTTTATGTTTTTTTACTTTTTACCAGTTTACATTTTAAAAAGGGGGAGTTGAACTTGTTCTAGTTTGGTGTGGAGATCACAGAAGGTGAGGACAAAGCTCCGGGTTGCTGCTGTTGGACCCTGGTGGCTCATTTCTAACAGTTAAAGTCAGCCTAAATCAAATATATTAAATCAATCAAATGAAAACAGTCTTCATGATTACACGCTAACCTTCTTAACCAACACGACTGATCTGAATTTAAACCGTCGTAATTATCCTAACCCCGCCCCTTCATAACCTCAGCCAATCACAGGAACCAGACTTGTGCGAGCTCTTAGCACCTTGCAACCATAATGAACATATAAATATTTTTTATAAAACAGTTTTAAAAGAAATATAAATATAACGGACTGTTGCATGATTTATGATGTTATCATGTTTGCACACATCGGAAACACAACTCACACCGGAAATCTGGTTTAAAATGAAACTCTAATGATCCTAACTCCGCCCCTTCCCTAAACACAACCAATCAGAGCTTTACATACGAGTTTGGTTGTTTAAGGTGGCAACTAGCAATTATGGCAACTATAAAATAGATCAGGACATCAGGACAGTTTATAAAATTGTGTTGGGTTTGAATGTTAACATGCAGAAAACGCTGAATTACACTGTTCATATTTACTGTATCTGCTGCAGCTTTAAGCTTCTGTTGTGGCTATAAGTGTGATGATGATGATGATGATGATGATGATGATGAATTCTTGAAAGCCAGCTTGTTCAATAACAGTAAGTAAAAATGACAGTAAACAAATGGAAACCCTGCTGCTGGCATTTTACAGGAAATGTTTACTTTAAGAGTGGAGTGTAAATAAAAATGTAATTAATTTATAAAGACATTTAACACCGTGTTCACAGGCAGAGAGATTCAGAGAGATGAAGCATGTGTGTAAACTTTATACGGTCAGTTTGCATGAAATCTGTGAACTCGGGTTTGTTTCTCAACTCGTCTGAATGTCTGTACTTTGTGTCTGAGGTCAGGATTGTATTCCTTCTTCTCTGTGGTTTGATGGAAGTCCTGAGTTTTTGCAGTGTTTAAGCTCCAGTGTTTAGTTCTCAGTTTCTGTTGTTTTTTTTATATGACCAACTTAACTTCCTCCTGTGTATAAATAAAGAAAGGGAACAACGTGACCTTACAAATAAGCCTTGTTTTTATTGACTTGTTCTTCCAGTTGGATTTAATGCCACAAATAAACATGATACAAATTATGTACATCTTTTTTTTTTTAAAGAATACTTCCAAAGAAAACCACGTGAAATTTTACATTAAAAAAAGGAGGGAAACGAAACTTAAATTATTTCATTCTGTTTTATATCTTTTGTAGATTCTGCTGTAAATCGTTTTCTTTATAGTCCTATAGATCATGAAGAGCACAGTTTATCATAGAAAAGAAAAGTTCCTCTCAGAACTTTAAGGCAAAGTGTGTGTTTGTTTGGTGAATGGATCCATCATACACACTTTTTTTTTTTTTCCTCCAGAAAATTACAACAGGACGCAGTTCACACAAATAAAAGGTCACAATTTGGTTTCTTCAACTGTTCTTGTCTCAGAGTTATGAGTTATTGCATGATGACATGAAAAGGAAAAACAATCATGGAAACAAATACAAATTGGTAGAAATTGGCTTGAACACGTCTGTGTGGAAAGAGACACAGGTAAAGGTGAAGCTGGGGATTTTTTTTTCCGACTGTGAAATGCTGGACTGGGTCTGCTGTCTGAGAGTAGCCTTCATACTGGTTTTCTTCCAAATTAAAAACACACTCAATAAGCTAAAAGAGAAATGTAGGATGTTCGTTTGGGGGGAAAATGTAAAGAAGGAAATGAAGAGAAATGAAAGAAAGGTGAATGAATTGAACGATGCACGGAAGAAAGAAAAAATGGAGGAAGAAAAGAACGCATTATTGGATTTGTGAATAAATTGGGGGATGAAAGAAAAAAAAAAGAAAGAAAAAGATATCCATGGGTCAAGTATTTCCATTCATTATGCGACTTCGTCATTCAGTTGTCTGAACCTGAAAATGAAATAATTATATTAATTTCTGAATGACAACACGATTTAACGCAAAAAGAAATTCGCAGCACTTCCGTGGTAAACTCTTAAGCCCCGCCCACTGCACTTTTTTTTCCGTACAAATTACTGCGAATTTTCTCGCGCGAGCCCGTGTTGTGTGCGAACATAACAATGACGTGTAACCTGTAACAAAGTTAAATAGACCTTTTGCTTATAAACCTATAAATACTGTATAATGTGTATAATGTGTGCACATCCATATGCTGTGTTACTTTTTAAAAAATTCCATCTTAACACAAAAATCCATAAAACTTAAAAAATATTCTTCCAGAATAATAACATTACACACTGAACATGGAAAACGGACATAAACATGTTTTTTTATTTTAATTTTAAAATCACAGTTGCCTGAATGCAGCAGGAAATTAAAAAAACTCTTTGGACTTCAGCATGGATTAAAGACGATCAGGAGTCAATCAGAAGCGCTTTGTTTTAAATAAGAACTCGTTGAACACTCTGAGAGGAAACGGGGCTGAAGGGAACCTCAGTGTGCACTAAAGGTCCTGAAGTCAACCTCGTTGTTTCGTGTAGAACGTAGTGAGTTTAATAACAGATTAAAGATACACAACTGGACCGGGTTTGTCTTTATCTTTAGACGCACTACCAGTACACTTGATGGTCCCAGTACAGCGACAGGCAGTGGTACCATGCAGTACCCTTTTCTCTCAGAGTGTAGGCTACTTCATCTGTGTGGACAGCAGAGATAATGTTTGCAAAAAAGTGTAAATATAATAATAATAATAAAAAATCGATCATACCACATAAAATGAAAGGCTACATAAAGGTATTGCAGAGTGATAAAAGCTCATCCAGTCCGTTTCCGCTGGTTCCTCAGAGCACCCAGGCCGCTCATGGTTCAGGTCTATGCGCGCGTTATGGCGCGTTATGACACGTTGTGATTAGTCGCTGTCTGATTTGTCGTCCTTGGAGGTGGTGGCGTGGTTGTACAGCCCCTGCGCCATCAGGTGCAGCGCCAGTGTGTTCTTGGTGCCCGACGCCTTCTTGATTTTGGCCCTCTTGTTCTGGAACCAGATTTTGATCTGGGCCTCGTTGAGCTGCAGTTCGGTGGCGAGGCTCTGCCTCCTCTGTTCCGTCAGGTACCGGTTCGACTGGAACTCCGCCTTCAGACGCTGCAGCTGCTCCGCCGTGAAGGCCGTGCGGGGCCGCTTATCCTCCCGAGTCACGGTCTTCTTCTTTGGTCTGCGCGATCGGGGCCCTGAACACACACACACACACACACACACACACACACACATACACACACACACACACACACACAGAGGAGGGAGAGAGAGAGGTTTGCGTTAGGCAGGTTGCTTGATTCTATAATAATATTAATAATAATAATAATAATAATAATAATAATAATAATAATAATCTCTGCGCTTAGCAACTTTTATCATATTCTATAGGTAATAAAGGAATGAAATATAATACTAATAATCATTATTATTATTATTATTATTATTATTATTATTATTATCATTGAGGACTTACAGCAACTTTATTTACATCAACAGCACTGTGAAATGTGGTTGCTATGGTAACAGAGGAGCGCCTGAAGTTAAGAAGTAGAAACTTTTCGGTAGTAACTTATTCAAAGAGTCATGACACACACACACACACACACACACACACACACATATATATATATGTCTCATTCTGAAACGTGCACGCATGTTGATGGACAACAGCACGCGCTCATGAAGAGCTGTTAGTTAGGCCTAGCTAAAAATACTAACAGAATGTTTTTTTACTCATAGTATGACTAAATAAAACACATAGGGCTACTACTATTGCTAATAAGTATTATTATTATTATTAATAATAATAATAATAACAATAATAATTCGTTAGTATTTTTTATTATACTTATTTTTATTTGTCTTCTCACTACAAGCAGCGAGATGCATTATGGGTGATTTGCATGCCCTAGAGTACACCTAGTACAGCGCAGTGCATTGTGGGATTTCAGAAGCTCCGCTCTCTTTGTGTGTGTGTGTGTGTGTGTGTGTGTGTGTGTGTGTGTGTGTGTGATGAATTAGACGCTGGTAGGGTACACCAGCACGCGCTTATATAATAAACTTTGTGCAGGCTGCAGCAGCGGAGATGTGTGTGTGTGTGTGTGTGTGTGTGTGTGAAGTGTGAAGTGTGTGTTCACTCTCTACATTATTATCAGCATGACTGTAGCCGCACCTGCAGCTTGACTCATTACGACTTCCTCTCAGAAATGAAAATCCAGAGAAATAAACTGTACCTGGAGCACGGTGTTCACTAAAACTCTGAATTAAACGTGAGTCATTAAGTGAGGACAAAGGCACTATTAAATAAAAAGCACTTGGCAAGAGAAGAAAAGTTAGACTATTAAAAAAAAACATGTTTACAGAGTTATAAGACTGAGCTGCACATCAGCCGAAAAAGTTATTATTATTATTATTATTATTATTATTATTATTATTATTATTATTATTATTATTGCTATTGCTCTGCACTTATAATAACTTTAAAAACAGCAGAAACAGCATTACGAAATGTGGTTGCTATGGTAACGTTGGGAGCGCCTGAAGTTTAGGAGCAGAAACTTTTCTGTAGTAACTTGTTCAGAGAGTCATGGCAATAATAATAATAATAATAATAATAATAATAATAATAATAATAATAATAATAATAGATGTTTATGGTATGAAATGTGCACGCGCTGCATGTATAACACATTTCTGAATAAGATCAAATGCTTATAAAAAAATTATACTCTAAAACACTAAATTATACTAATTATAATAATTATAAAAAATGTGTTTTGTGAGTTTTTCCTCACTTTAAAAGCTCATAATAATAATATTATTATTAATAATAATAATTATTATTATTATAATAATAATTGTCTGACTTTATAACTTTAAACTCTCCTAAATATTTTTTTTCTGGTTCTTTAAAACTCCGACAAAGCCTTTTTCCCCTCTCACACATTTGCATACCCATTTCCATATTTGAAAGGGTGCTGGAGATTTTTTGGGGGGCTTGTGGAGGTTTGGGGTTGGGGTGGGGGGCGGGTGTATGGAGGAGGTGGGGTTAACGCCCCCCCCCCTACACACACACACACTTTCCTCCCCCCACCTCATCCCTCCTCTGTTTCCATAGCAACTACATTTTTATAATCGCTTCTTCCTGCTGTTATTACTGTTCATAAACTTGAAGTGCTGCGCGTGCACGTTTGTACACGGGATAACTACTTCCGGTTTATTCCTGTCAGTCTAAAGTCAGCGACGTGAGACTGGCTCCGAAATATTTCTCTTTCTGATGGAATAATAATGTGACACAATTCATCAGATGTGCAGCATCATATCGTGTAGTTTATAACCAGGTCACATAACTTAATACTTATTAATATAGGACGTTTTTCTTTTATTTATTTCTTTTATCTTATTATAGCTATATTTCCTATAATTCCCACATCTTTTGTGTAGTCTGTGATTTTTTTTTTAATTATATTTGAAGAGCATTATGAAATAATTTAGTAGCTTAGATTAGACTAAAGCAAAACAGCTACAGTTTGGCCTTCAGGAACTCAAATTGCATTTGACTTGATTACATCATTTATACTCTAAAGTCGTAAAAGAAATGATAGTTATAATAATAATAATTATTATTATTATTATTATTATTATTATAGCAATAAAACCATGCACACGTTTGGTTGGGGTTTTTCTTTGTTTGTTTGTTTGTTTGTTTGTTTGTTTTGCCCTGAAACTTTTGCTATCAAGCGCAATTTAATTCCGTACAGGGAGTCTAAGGTGCTTAAAGATATATCTTTCTTAAACAGCAGTATTCTTTATCAAAATTAATATCATTTAGCACAAAAATGTCTGAAGCCTCGACACCCTCCAACTCCATTGTCCAACAAAAATATGCTAATGGAATATTAACAAAGACCTCGACCGAACAAAGGCGCTAAACTTGGCTTCGTTTCGCACAAAATATACAAAAATAACATTTTAGTTTTATTAAACATCATCCACTGCGACACACTCTCATGGAAAAGCTGCAGTCAAATAGTTTCTGTAGTTATAACCTGTAATAACGCATCACGCCTGGAAATGTACACTGTTGCTGCTTTTAATAATAATTATTATAATAATAATAATAATAATAATAATAATAATAATAATAATAATAATGTGATAACTACATTTGGGTTTTTGAGTATATTTATATGAGTCTCTAATCTATTCACACTCTTTAGTCACAATTTGAAAAATAAACATGTAAATCTACTTCTGATAGTTTACATCTCTTCAAAATATATAGCACGAGAAACGAGTTCTTTTTAAAACTTCATAAAAAGCCTTTTTCTTTTTTTTTAATCACTTTTGAAAAGTAAAATTCGCGCTGCATGGCTTCTAAAATGGCCTCACAATGGGTTAGGAAATTTCCATCTGATTATCTTCATTATATTTCCATAAAGACTCGGGGAAACTCACTGCAAACAACTTTATTATTATTGTGTGTGTGTGTGTGAGAGAGAGTGTGTGTGTGTGTGTGTAAAATACGTCGCTCAGGTCTGTTTACTAAACATTATTCTGAAGAGAGAAACATTTTAACAACTAATACAATTTAGATAATCTAAGTAAAGATTTATGCAAATGTAGCTATATATCATCTTATAATAATCTATCTGTGTGTCATTTCGGCTAGATAATTATTCTAAATAAATTATAAATAATTTTAGAAATTAGGAATCGTGAATAATATAAAGATGCAGACACGAAAGCAAAGCAAAGCAAAGCAAAGCAAAGCAGGTGCAGAAACTCTGACGCGACAATAAACACGAACTGAACGACTTTCGGAGCCCATTGGTTATTTATTGTTTTTTTTTTTATTATTTGTTTGTTTTCTTTTTCTTTTCTTTTTTTTGTAATTCCCATCTTCCAAATCATGATTTAAGAAAAGGATTTTTAGCTCAGTTAGCTAAATCTACAGATGTTTAAAATAAAATTAGCATATTCTGAATTTTTATCTCCGATTTTTCTTCGTCGTGTATTTACATACAATTTAAATCAATGCGTGTAAAACTCATGTAAGCAAACTTAAAAGCTTTTCTTGTTCTGTAATAAGGCCTACGCACTTTTATATCATTTTTAATTTGCCCTCAGATGCACTAAGGGTTAAAGTGTAATAAAGGTATGGTTCACTTTAATATTTTGCTCCTCTTGTGTTTAAACTCGTGGAGAAATTCACATTTTTTTACGTATAATTCCAAATGAACTCTGACCTGATGAGGGTCTGTCCGAGTATCTGGTGCAGTAAACCCAGGCTGGCCACAGCATCGACTGCTTATTCGGCGAGTTTGCGCTCTGATCCGAGCCGCTTTCCGTCCCGGACTTGGAGCCGCTGACGGCGGGGTTCGACGCTCCTTCACCCGACCCCGGTGATCCTGCTCGCTCTGTGTCGGTCCCCGCCTCTGAAGGACACCGGTTCTCTCTCCCGGACGCGTTAATGTCACTGCGCTCGGTGGCGCTGACGGCGGCGGCGCTTTCTTTCCTGCGTCCGAAGTCCGGGCGCAAAATGTTGTCGATGTAGAAGTTGGTGATCCGGTGCAGGTTTCCGGGAGGCTCGAGCAGCGGCAGGATGGCTCGGTTGGATTCGTCTCCTGCATCTCTGCTGCTCTGATCTTTTTCTTCCATCCTGAAACTCTCCTTAACCCCTTTCTCTCCCGCACGCAGGCGAGCGCTCCCGACTTTAAAAATCCTCTTGCGTTTATTTATTTCAGTTTTTTTAAAAAAAGAATAAAACTGAACGACAGTAAAATCAGAGACGGAAAAAAATCTTTTCTGGATTTTAAATGCCACTCGAGCGCTTCTTGTGCGCACAAAGAAAGAACATAATTACAGATTTTAATTCCACAACGAGCTCCACGAAGTAGTTCTTAATAATATAGGAGGAATATTCTTATTAATCCAAAATGATGCTACTACTAATAATAACACTAATAACACTAATAATAATAGCAATAATCAGGCGGTAGGAGCCGGTACTGTAGTCGCGCCTCACTGAGCAAATAACGGCTAAATAAAGAGCTGCCAACTGGCTCTCAAATACTTTCACTACGGATTTTTTGTTCTTATTTTTAATACGAGACCCCCGTGTGACGTCGCACTCCCGTATCCTAGACACGTGCCTCCTACCAATAAGGAGACGCCGTTTGTGTCACGTGACCCGGTGACTCCACTAAGTGACAGGCGCTCAGCCTCGCCTAGTTTCCATCATTTAAAGCTACAGGAACCCAAAGCCATGAATCAAATTAGCATATACTACAGACTCGCGCTGCTTACATCTGATTAGCGCGAGAACTATAATAATAAAGAGAAATTAGGTAAGCTAATCCTCGTGCTCGCTCATTTACGATGTTTTGCGCTATATAGGTAACATAAGACACCGTGCATCTACCTATAGACTAATAGCCTGTGTCATCACGCATGCCATGGCAAAGGTTAATTGTCATATTTGTCACGTGTCATAACATATTGACCACATGATGTATTTCATATATAAACCAGGCCTAATATATTCAAATCTAAATCAATGATCAGATTTTGACATATGCTTAGCATACCTCAGCATGCCACATTCTGATATGACGTCATACCCGAAGGATCATAGTTTAACCAATGTATTACGTACTAGACATATAAAGCTTCATATATTTTGGATATGTCCTTACATGTGTGCCATGTAACATTTTGATCATAAGGTGTTATAAAGCCTAGGTCATATAATAACTGGGTCACTAATAACTCCATATATGTGA
>JAOTRJ010000024.1:15122549-15132780 GCA_028564905.1 Leptodoras praelongus | reverse complement strand
AGAATGGCCACCAGGCTGGTCCAATTTAGCCATGAAACCTCCCACACTACAATGACAGGTGTTTCAGTTTCATTGTCCAACCCCTGTATGTTATCTCGGTGCATGGCGTCGGTGCGTAACGAAGTGGGTTCGTACGAAGACGGTAAGATCGTTGTACGGCATTGAACGCCTGGACCGTGGAGTTCCATGAAAACTGTACATTTAGGAAACACCGGGGAAAACTGGATCAGACAGTGATGCGTATCGTCGGTGTTTGCTAATTGGGTTAATAATAACACAGTCGAGCTGGCGTTCTGAAGAATGGCTCTGAAAGCTATTCGCGTACGTCGGATCTTTGGTATACTATATATCATATAAAGTTCCAAATGTACTTCCATCGTATTGTAGTTGTGGCTGATGTAAGAATGTTGGTTTAGTGCAAATCCTGATCACTTTTTTTTTTGTCAACATTCATAATTTATAGATAGGTAATGATGATAATAATATTAATAAGAAAAATAACAATAGTTTGGCTCCAGTAGCTGGTCCAACTACCTTTCTTCAAGTATTTTTCTTTAAAAAAAAAAAAAAAAAAAGAAATCTTTTTTTTGTTGGAAAAGGGTTCACAAAAGAAAACCATAAAAACACGAGTGACAAAATGAACATCCGATGATAACACCAAGTTGCATAGTTCGTTTCTTTTTTTCCGCTCGGATTCATATTTCCGAGATGCTTCTTTTTATTGCAGCGCAGAGAACACGGAACAACATTTCATCCTGACCATGCACCTGTTCCCTCATATTACTGCTTTCCCTTCAAATAACAAAAATATATTACGCCTCTTTCTCTTATTTTTCTTTTTGTTTTGTTTTTCTTACGTTTATTTTACATTTATATGAAAGTGCCACAGAGATCACTCAAATCAAGAGTCCTGAATAGAACAGTTCATGAACAGAGCATGTTCAAGTCAAAAACAATGACAGTTCAGGAAATGTGTGGGGGCCAGCCTAGGCTGCTAATCCACCAAACGTGTGCTTGGACCTTGGCTAAGCAGTTCTGAAACAGTTCCATGAGGTTTGTGGTGAAGTTTTTTAGGAATCTTATGAGCAGCCGCATTCTTCTACGATCATGTTCTGGATGTCCTTCTTGATGATCTTTTGCTCTTCGTTGTAATAGAGCATGGACATGGCGCGGAGACGTGTGGGAACGCAGCATGACCTGATGCCTGCGAACGGGCTGTAGCCACGCATGCGGTAGTGGTTGATGACGGTTGAGTGGAAAGAAAGCGCCGTACCCGCCATGTTTGCAGTATGGCCTGGGCACTCGCCCTCGCAGTAATTGGCGTGGTAACCCGATGGCGCGATGATCCAGTCGCTCCAGCCGATGTCTTTGAAGTTGACGTAGAAGTGGCGCTTGCAGCACATGCGCATGTTGCCTTCACACTCCAGGCCACGCTTGCTGCGCCGGTGTTGCCGTTCCTCGGCCGGATGTAGCACCAGCATCAGGAAAGGGCGGTGAGATTGCGAGTGCTCCTTCCCTTTTCCTTCGCCGAGGATGGGCATTGCACCCACGTCGGCGCACAGCGGGCACGACACGCGAAGCCGTAGCTCTCCACCGCCCCTGTCCAGCAGTGCCTGCACGCTGGCTCCTACCGACAAGGTGTGCCAGCCACTACGCCGGGCATCCACCATCTTCTGAGACACCAACATCTCCTCCTGGGGGTCTGGATTCGACTCTGCGCTCACACTCGGGCTCTGCAGGAGCTGCAGGGAAACTTTGCCCTTCGCATGGCTTCCCTTTGCCAGTTTAAGGAAGACCCACACATTTGCCTGCTCCACCACGGACTGTGCGGCGCTTTCCTTAGAGATGTCAAACTTCACCATATCAGGAGCGTCAGCTGCCAAAGACATAAGAGGAAGAAATTAAGTCAGGATGGACAACTTTAAATTAAAGCACGCCTGCAAAATTGGTATTCCAATAACCAGAATTGGGATAACGAGATTATTTCTGCTAAGTAGCATCATATTACTTAAGCATTCCTCATGATTCATGAACCTTTCCATTTTAAAAAGGACTATCCTGGTTAATTCAGTTCAGAACATCAAGCTTGGCCCTTCCACAGCCTCAAGTTTCTATTCCCAAGATACATATTTACGCAGTCGATTTACAAGTAAATGATCCACAATTTGGTGTTTATTTGGTGTACTCGAGCGCTAGCATCTGCTGAGTGGAATCAGGCACCCAGGCCAGTCTTAACACCACCAACAAAACCCAAACGCTCTCCGAGAGCTGTACACCGCCATCTGCAATCCTTCGTCAGCACCTAGTCTTTCTCCATAAAAACATTTCCTGCTGCTAAAATCCTGGCACTCCGTTTGTGTACATAAAGCATGTCATGTTATTACAAGGACCTTCCCAATAACTTGCACATGACTGTGTAAGTCTGTAAGCCTGCTCCCATTCACTTACACCACATGATTTATTGATCACAGCCTCTTTCATGGTGCTCTCATCCACAGCAAAGAGTCAGCGTTCGTTCCAACTATTTAGTCAACACATCTGCTTAAGATATATGGTGTGTTACCTGATATTGGTAAGGACAGCTCACTTAATATCGAAACCTCCCATTTTTTTTTACCCTTTCGGCCTAAACACTATATTGCTCTACCCATGCTGAGATTTGAAGAGGAATCCAGGAATCACTGGTATTTTATTTCACCTTGTCATCTGATATTCGGCTGAAGACAAGAGCTTGTATCTGTGAAACTAAGAAAGCCTTTTTTATACAGTAGCTACAGGTTATCCAGGCACTTTCAAACAATGTCCATGCGATGATGCTATTCCCTTCAGAAAATCTGGCTCGATAATCCACCGATTACGTTCACGACGTTGTGCTCACTCGCCCCCAGGTCTCCAAGAGGAGCTGACCTGTATAATCTTCCATAAAATCTCTCACCGAACGTTCTGGCTAGGTCTGAAATCCGAGAAGGCTGTTCACTCTTCAGATCGAATAAGCGAAACTGTTTTTTTTTTGTTTTTTTTTAAACAAAGCAGAGCAGTGATACTTTTCCCATCCATGCTGGATAACAATGTCAAACACAGTGCTCAGTGAAAGATCGAGTGTCCCGGTGATGGAAGATGACTTTGTTAAGCTTTGAATTTCCTTCTCAGTCTGCATGACTGATGGAGCGGTCTTCTTTTCATTTTACTCCCAGAAGTTTTAGCCTGATAGCTCAGAAGCGTTATAATAAAAAAAAGTCGATCAGTTTGACTCTGAGCAGAATTGATATTTTTACACTTCTGTTCTTGATATCCAAAATACAGAACAGAATAATGAAGGCATTGTATAATAAAACAGATGACACCTGTGCATTATTATTATTATTATTATTATTATTATTATTATTATTATTATTATTATTATATTTTAATAGTACTAAATAATAAGAAAAAATATATGAAGAAAAATATTGTTCATAAAAAAATTATAAAATGTTTTATTATTATTATTATTATTATTATTATTATTATTATTATTATATTTTAATAATAAATATTAATACAAATAGTATTTAAATTTTTATTATAAAAATATATTACAAAAAACATTTTATTTTTTATCACCATCATCACCATTATTAATATTACTATTATTATTTAATAATAATAAATAATAATAATAAAAAGATTATAAAAATATATTAATAAAAATATTGGTAATTTAAAAAAATAATAAAACGTTTTATTATTATCACTATCACTATTATTATTAATATTATTATATTTAAATAATAAATATTAATGAAAATATTATTTAAAAATAATATTATAAATATATATAAATAAAAATATTGTTAATAAAAAAATATAACATTTTATTATTATCACCATCACCATTATTATTATTATTATTATTTAATAAACATTTTATTTAAAAATATTATTTAAAAATATATTAATAAAATATTGTTAATTAAAAAAGTGTAATAAAAAATTATTATTATAACCATCATTACCCTTATTATTATTATTATTATGATTATTGATATGGAATAAAAGGGAAAAAAATCATATCTAAAATATTATTCATTTTAAATGTCAAATAATCGATTACTTTTTTTTTTTTATTTAAGCATGACTAAAAAGTTTTTAATTAGTAATAATGCCCCCTGAACCCATACTTTAGCTAGCTAAACACTTTTTCTCCGTCATTCTCACAAGCACTCCTCAGTTCTCTGTCTGTCAGATGTACACTTTCACATAAAGAGTTTTTGATAACACATTTACATTAGGTTTAATTTCCCTTATGTCTTACTCCTTTCCCTAAAAACTTTATGTGTACAATCATAGCCTGTGCTGAACTCTCTGAATCTCGCTGAATCTCGTTACATCAACTGTAATTATGGGATGTAGATTCAAAAACACTTAGCAGAATGACTATAGGACGTGAATAATAAGCTAGTGGGGGCGAGTTTGAATTTGTCAGGAGTGAAACATTTCAAATATTGAACACTTCTGTGACCAGTGGAATGTGCCTCAGTGTTGATTCTCCTGCCTGTCCGTAATGACATTACGCAAATACAGGTAAGCATTTTGTTATTTCTGGTTCAAGGTCAATGACTCAGATTACCTTTTATATAAGAGTTAACCTTCAGGGTAAAAAAAAAAAAAACCTGACAGCAGAGGGATACTACAGCACCGTTATCACCTCAGGTTTATCGACACTGGTTCCTGTTTGAACAAGATTTGACAATCGGAACTGTGAGCAAGCTGGACTTTATGTCTTAACCTGTTTGCTGTGACAGATTTTGGCGTTGCCTCTCGTGTTCGTCTTCTCCTCGGCTGTGACAGAGGTCACATGTGAGTCTCAGCACGTAAACACAGGGTCACGCCCCCTGAACCGTCCACTAGACACACAGAGCTCTGGCGCTCAGCTCCTGCTTATCACAAGGCTGCCATGCTGTGCGCGGTGTATCTGTGGAGCGTACCATCCTGCTGCACCGCCGCACTTACAGTGTGGCAGTGTGGGATCTTTATTAAGCAGTCAATCACAAAAGTATGCTCGAACGCACGGACGCTTACAGACGAACAGCACTAGAAAGGAGAAACGTTGAAGCTTAGAGATTCGGAGGATCTGATTAAAGCTCCAAGGTTGACGGATATCAGAGTCAAAGTCAAAGACAAGACAAAGACAAAGTGAGACATATTTGTCACTTGTGCTCGCACACAGTGAAATACAACCTCTGCGTTTAACCCATCCGTGCAGTGAGACACACTAGTGAACACACATGCCTGGAGCGGTGGGCAGCCCTAGCTACAGCGCCCGGGGAGCCAATGGGGGTTAGGTGCCTTGCTCAAGGGCACTTCAGCCAAGTCCTGTCAGTCACGGGAATCAAACCCAGGACCTTCCGGTCAACCGGTGATCTGGGGATCGGCGTGTATCCATGTCAGTCCTGCCCAGGATGAAGAGCTTAATCAATAGAAATGAATGAACATGTTTAAATGTTTCTTTGCAAAAGTTGTCAAGCAGAGTGGTTTTTCCCATTCCTGTATGGCCAGTTTCGACGGGCAAGAGGGCAAGTGGGGAAATCCTGGACCTGACCCATCACTGGCGCCGAAACCCTCTCTCTCTCTCTCTCTTTCTCTATCTCACCCCCCTTTCTCTTTGTCTATCATTTTCTTCATGAATGAGCAGGCGGCTTGAATGGAACCAGTTTGATTGGAGAGGCATTGTAGGGTGCTGCAGAAAATCACAACAGCTGTAAATAAAGCTCCCTGGGCACAAAGACGTCCCTGACTCGGGAATGCCGCAATCTTGTTAATGATGCCTTTGGCTCATTTGGGAGAACTAAGGATGAGCCTCTTTCTCTCTCTTTCTCTCTCTCTCTCTCTCTCTCGTGCTTTCTCACTTTCCGTTTTCTTTCAGCAAGCACTAAAGGAACCCCCTCCACCACTTCCCCATGTTCGGCTGATCCCCGAGCAATTACCAGGACGCATGTTTTGATGAATGGAGTAATTATGTACAGCTAACAACCGTACGTGTTTGTATGGATGCAAACCAGCCACCCTCTGTGCCCTATTGCCAGGAGTATCGTTAACGCCCTCTGATCTCATAAACATGTAGAAGGCTCCCTTTTTTTTTTCAGTCTCAGGTCTGTTGAAAAGGGTCTATTTATAGTCCCGGGCTCTTACGTAAGCTTGCTTGCTTTTGCATACGCTAATATGCAATTAATCAACGCATAGGAGCATGCACGCTATTAGCCGCGCAAACGTATACAAAGGGGGCTTTGTGGACTAAAAATAGACCCTGCTTGTTATCTTTAGAAACATTCTGCCAGGGAAACGTTACCTCAGCCCTCAACAAAAAGGATTCCATCAGGTTGGTGGGCAAACTTCTAATTGGACGGAACAGCCGCGCGGCGTTATGGGCGTTTTGTAAAGGTGTCATGCCGATTTGTAGCTCTGTGACATTGTTATAAATAAGTCATGAGGAAGCAATTAAAAAACGGAATGCCTTCGGTGGTCCTACACTATCCGTGGCGGAGCTGCCGAGGCTATTAATGCTTCCCGCACTGTATTCTGCAACCCTGCACGCTTTTCTTTAATGACCGGTTCCGCTCTCTGCGCTGAAGGCAGCGATGACATCCTCCTGTCTGAGAGCTACGCTGTGATTACAGGAGCGATGTCACAAATCAGAGAGCGCCTCGAGCGAGCAGAGCGGCAGCTCCACAGCAGGTAGAGACAGCCTGGGGGAAATCTTAACTACAGGTCTGCAGTCAAACGTGTCTTTAAACTCGGGCATAAATATAGTTACAAGCTCACTCTAATCCTCGACGCCAAACGCTTCTACCGGTGATGATAGGAACAACCTTTCGGTTCTCTAAAGCAGGTGGGATTTCTCAAGTCTGATTGTGTTGAATTAACGACCAAGCTCTGGATGTCGATCTTAAAAATGTCCCAGATGTTGATTTACAGCTAAAACAGATACCAGATTTATAAGTGGTGCTTCAACCCAAGATGAAGAGCTACCTATTGGTTCTGCCAGTGGCACGGCAAACCATTCTAGTTTCCTGGCTGGAAGTTCCACAGCTGGAGAGCATGTGTTTATTTCTGTAGCAGCCTGGCCGGTAGCAATCTCTCTCACCCTGTCATTCTTACTGCTGAGTAGATCCTGTGATCTCTATCTGCTCCACAGTGCACTCATCAGAAACAGAAGCTTTGCTAATTGTACTTGATGATTATGAGCATTCTTGTATGACTATCCTCTAGATAAGGGAGGGGACTACATCTCTAACTTTTGTTTTGAACTCACCTGGATCGGCAAAGGTGATGATTTCGGATGTCTGCTCATCACCCGGAGCGCCGTGTCCTCCCAGCTCCTCTGCTTCATCCTCGATCTCCACCGTGCCGTCCTGTGCAACTCGGCCCACGTGCAGCTTGCGCAGAGCGTTAAGCAGGGCAGCCCGGGGCACCGGATGACTAATGTTGGGCGGTGCGTTCAGGTGCAGCATGTTAAGGATGTGCCTCTTCACCGCCTCGACCATGCCAGGCTCCGAATCCCTGTCTAACTGTCTGAGGGCGCAGGATGGACACGGACTCACTGCAGCACCCTCCTCCTCGTCCTTCTGCTGCTGCTGCTGCTGCTGCTCAGCCCCCCGAGACCCTGTCTGTCTCTCGCTCTCTAGAGGAGTTGTGCCGTGTACGCCTGAGGGCGTCGGGGAACAGCGTCCGGATAGGCAACCAGAGAGGAGCAGTGCCAGAGCCATCAGCAGGGCAAGAGAGGGCATTGTGGGCACCACCGCTTCTTGCGTTCAGATGCCAGCTAGAGGTGGACAAGCGCCCGACCACCCTCAGAAAACAAAAAAGCGTAGAAAGAAAGCTAAAATAATCCTGATCCAAAATGTGTGACCATGCTGGAACAACAGGAAGCTGCCGTCAAGATCCGATAGCTTCTGATCCTGTATTTTTAGTCCTGGTCCCGGTTACGGTTCGGTCCTGATGAGCTTGGAGAGACAGGAGATGGCAGAGCTCAGGAGAGGAGAAACCTGACAGAGTGCAGCTCGTTACACCGGCGTTGAATGGTTTTGTAGAAAGTGGGCAGGGTTAGACAGTTCTCTGACTCTTTCTCCCTCTCTCTCTCTCTCTCCCTCTCTCTTCCCTGTGTCTCCACTGTGTGTACCCTCTCGCTTTCTCTCTCTCTGTAATTATACCTTCCTCCCCCTTCTTTCCTCCCTCTCAGTTTATTACTATCTTCCTCACTACTTCTGAGTCACTAACTTCTACTTTCCTTTTTTTCCCTCTCTCTCTCTCTCTCTCTCTCTCTGCAACTCCCCCAGTAATATGTGTAACAGTTTTTTGCTTCTTCCCTGGCAGAAAAAAATCCTAACACTCACTCACTCACTCACTCACTCACGCATGCTTTCTCTGTCACACTTTCCTCACGCCTGTACATCTCTTTTTCTATCTCTCTCTCTCTCTCCCGGCACCGATCCATCTGCTGCTGTCCTGCTTGGTGTTTTAACTCTGTCCCGGGATGCAGAAGAGCGAAAGAGAAGCGAAGGCTCGACATAGCTATCTCAACACACACTCACAGACTCATTCATGCTCCGTCTCTCTCTCTCTCTCTGTCTCTATCTCTCCCGTATGCACACACACGAGCACAGCTTGGGCATTTCCTCTACCGCTGGGGGTGTTCTCTGCACCGAATTAACTACTCTGCAGGACATTATCATAGGCCACATGGCCCAAACCTCCAGTTTGCTACATATTTAACATTTAATCATTAAACCGAGAGTCTGACTGCTCGCAGGAGTGATGCAAACATATGTCATGTCACCTGTTGGACTTTGTTAAAAATAGCTCGGCTGTTTGTCTCGGCCCGAAGCAGAACCCGAAGCCACGGAGCACGAACGTATTTGTTTTAAATGAAGCCTGAAGTAAATGAGATGAGATGAGATGAGATGAGATGATGCTGGAATGGAGCAGAAACGTGACACCTGTGACAGGTTCCACCTGTGCCAAACACAGCTTTGCTCTCGACAGGAGGCGTGAGAGTGACATCACATGACTCCCTCTTGTGGTACGTCCCCTGTAACACCATTTCATCCTGTGGAAATAAAGTTCCCAAGAGCGTCCCGGCTCTCTCTAATAGAAGATTCCCACATTCCCAATATCTACGATTCTCAAGCTTAAAAATCTCCCATACCAGATGTGAAGCTCGGTCATGGCGAGAGTGACAAAACACACCACGACCATGTTCCACAACCAGAAGCAGATTTAAAGTGAGACGTTTCCACCTTGTATGTTGTGTTTGTTCTAGGAAGGCTTATATACATGAAAGGTGGTATATTCCAGAAACACGCTGGAGCATTGATAATATGGAGTTATAGTGTATGTAGTAATAGATCTGGACTCATCAATGGGAAGTTGTGTGTTTAGATGTGTCTGGTCATGGTAATATCCGTAATACAGAGCGCAATGGTGGCCGATTAGAGCGTACAGAGCAGAGTGAATGTAGACCCTGGTGATCAAGTGGAAAGGTAGAACGTGTCTCAGTGCTCAGTGCTCGCTGTACTGAACTGCTTTCATGGATAGCCCGCTCACCTCACTGTTCCTGGCTTCTGAAAACACTAGTGTGCCCAAGCGATGTCTCTGCATATTCATGTGTAATACTTGTAAGTGGAAGATGCTAATGTATTAGTTTGCTGTTCTACAGGTTGGGCCATCTATATGGAAACACCTATACGGGCCATATATATGGATACACCTATATGGGCCAACTATATGGATACACCTATACGGGCCATATATATGGATACACCTATATGGATAAAACATTGTGGGCCATCTATATGGATACACCTATATGGGTACACCTATATGGATAAACCTATATAGGCCATATATATGGATACACCTATATGGGCCATCTATATGGATACACCTATATGGATAAAACATTGTGGGCCATCTATATGGATACACCTATATGGGCCATCTATATGGATACACCTATATGGATAAAACTATATAGGCCATATATATGGATACACCTATATGGGCCATCTATATGGATACACCTATATGGATAAAACTATATAGGCCATATATATGGATACACCTATATGGGCCATCTATATGGATACACCTATATGGATAAAACTATATAGGCCATATATATGGATACACCTATATGGGCCATCTATATGGATACACCTATATGGATAAAACTATATAGGCCATATATATGGAT
>JAOTRJ010000024.1:14935909-14950408 GCA_028564905.1 Leptodoras praelongus | reverse complement strand
TCAATGCTGGGGCCTCAACAAACATCAGCGTGAGGACTGTGCAACGTTCCCTCCAAGATCCCATGGGGGACCTACCAGGTTTTAACGGCTATACCAGTTTTTATGGTCTGTCAGTGTATAGATGCATGTGTAACACAGGTAACAATGTTAGTTTACAGCACAGCAAAGTCTTCAAGTCAGAGACATCTGGACTTCCTATGTAATGTGGCTGGTTAGGAAAGGGCACTTTATAGCTGCTATAACGTAAGGACGTGAATGTAAGTAGAAAGGAGTTAAAAAGGAAAATCAGCTCTGGGCTGGTAACAGGGAATTCCCTTCATGTCACAATGCATCATACCACCATGTCATTTTCCTGATTTCCTAATCCTCATTTGACTCCTGTAGGACATAAATGTCCTCAGCTATCAAATGAACCCGTAACAGCCCCAACCAGGACTTAATAAATGTCCACATGAACCTGCTTGTCCTGAATGTAATTCAGTCTGTATTTTCAGCCTTACGTTCTCACACATCCTGACAAAATCCTAGCGTTCGAAGACGAATAAAAACAAAACAAAACTCTTTAATTTCTCACTCTTTCTTAGTGTATATTTATTGCATGAATGATTTCAAATAGGGTTGAGTACTCATGTACAGAAAACGAAACAAATCAACAAAAGAACCTTTCTAAAACTGAACACGAGAGACAAACGTGTGCAATCCCTTTAACAAACGGATGTTTTTACAGTGATCAACACAAATCGGTGAAACATGCAGAATTACGGAAGACGAGGATGAAGATGACGAACTTCGAGGTGATTTCACATTCACGTGTGTATGCTGGAACTGTAGTGATTGCTCTAGTTTGCTGCAGAAATGAGATTTTTTCCCCACAAAACAGATGCATAATTTGAAAAGGCCCTGAGAAAGAGAAGAACTGGTAACCACAAATTTTAATTAGACATGCAAAAAAAAAAAAAAAAAAACCCTACTACTCTACTGCTAATTCAAGCTCAGGCTTCAATAATAATTATATATTTTGTTAATGCACATGTGTATTGGTGGGGGCTGATTTAACTGAATTAATGCAAAAAAAAAAACCAAAAAAAACAACGACAACAAATAAACAAAAAACATTAATAAAACAATCTATGGCAAATAGCTCAAGGCATCATAATCATAACCATAAAATAAGTGATAATATAAAGAACTTCAAGATTGTTCAGCGCTACAGTCATTGTTTCCGATTCTCCCCGGCGATCATACGGGAGTCCGCGTTAGCTCCGAGCACTCGAATCAATAAATACATAAAATATTCAGTGTGTTCTCCTTATCTTTGATAGACCTGCGCACTGTACACACTATACACGACAAGCAAGCGCACACATTTCTCAAACACACCATATAGAAAAGTGATTTGTTTTTCCGCAAATTCACCGAGCCTGTTCGTTGAATCCCAGCTGGTGAAACCTAGTTTTTGTCAAAATAAATGAACGGTTTGGCCTTCGAAGGGTTAAAGGTTTTGAAGAAACTGAACTTACACAGCATGTACTGATAATATATTCAAAATGGTCAGAAATGACCCTTTTCTAAGAGGCACGTTTGCTGCAACGAATACGCCGCCTACATTTGTTTAAGGCAAATCCTGTTTTTAAGTGCCCCGGATACCAACATTGCGATATTTTACGATATATATATATATATAACTGATTATCAGCACACGTCTTCTGTTGCATAGTTTTTGGCTCTGAAACGCAGCATTTCCTTGTTGATCATCTGAGTCCTAAAGATAAACTTCATTCAGCTAATAAGGGTTTATGAGGTTAGATTTGCTAACTGCAGAGGTACTAATAAAAACCATTATGATATGAAAAATAGGAGGCAGTGTGAACAGAGTACACAGTTGTACAAGATCGAGGCAAACAGCAGGGCGAGTTCAAGTATAAAACCCATAGCACAAACATCACTGCGCTAAAACATACCATACACTCGGATTCACATTGGGATTAAACGCAATGCGTGCTACAAAGCACACTTCGGTCTGACGCATTGTGTATTAATGTGAAATAGAACATGGACCAAAATGTCCACTGGTTCGATCGAACAAAGTAAGTGGATCGTACAGATCCGTGTTCTTATCAGGAAATTTGCCGATGTTTAAACCAAGTGTACTTAATACACATTTTTTGCCTTAAAGGCAGTGTCTGAATGTCAGGCTTTACACCCCAAACCACCAGGGGGTGCTGTCTCAACCACCAGTTACGTTCCATGTTCAACACGCTACAAGGCCGGAGAGCGTTGTTTATCATCAGTGAGCTTTGATAGAGAAGAAAATGTACAAAAACTGGCAAATATTGCCAAAAAACATTGACCAATGATCACCCAAACTGATAACCAAAAGTATACAAGGCCACTGAGTGAATCAATGACACCTCCAAAACCTAAAGAAGCCTATTCAGAACAACGGTTCTGCGACATACGCTCTCAGGCACTTTGAGCTAAACTCATTGAGGAGACTAAAAACAAAGTGAAATTGACTTAAGAATAATACACGTAATGGTGCTAATATAAATCAACTTATCATACAAAACACTAATTTATTTTGATATAAGGATTATAGAATTAATTAAAAAAAACACACACAATCATATACATTTGATTAAAAATGATACTGTGCAGTGGATCCAAATCTCTGGGGGAAGAAAAGAATCATTAAGGCATTGAGAGAAAGGTTCCAGTTTTGCATTTTGCATGCATTGTATAATGTCTGCATGAAGACTCCAGACTTGTCTTTTAGTGTTTGTGTAAGATCATGGAAGTATGGCACAGGATTAACTGATGCAACGTGTCTTAGACAAAGGGCTTGTCTGCAGCTTGCTGGTTTTCCTTAAGACTGGGATCTGCCACACCTTTGGGTTCTGTGGCTTTAGGATCCAATTCATCAAGCTCCTTCGTTTGAAGTTCTTTGGAAGCCTGTGCTGTGGACGCTTCCTCTTCTTTAGCCCCAGTATCATCCTCCGTCTCGGCGGCTTCCTCCGTCTTGGACGTCTCGTTCTCAGCAGGAGCAGTCTCGCTCTCACTTCCGGAAGAACACCGCAGATCTTCCCCATCCACAGCACTGTCGTCTCTTGCTCCGTCGGCCTCGTCTTCTCCTCGTTCTCCTGGGGTTTTCTGGTGCACGCGCTGATGCCTCACCAGGCTGTGTTTCAGAGTGAAGGTCCGGTCGCATGTTTGGCACTGATAAGGTCTTTCTCCTGAATATATATATAAAAAAAAAGTTAAATTCCACAAACTCTTCAACTCACTCAATACAAATTTATTTTCAGACCCAAGTATTCTTACCGGTATGTGAACGCATATGTCTGGTCAAGTCTTGTAGGCTCCAAAAACGTTTGCTGCACACGTTGCAGATCTTCTTCCTCTTATCAGGTCTACCTCCTGCTGATTCCAGCTCTGAAGAACCACCTTCTTCCTCTTCATTTCTCTCCTCTTTCTGTCCCTCCTTCTCCTCTTCCTCAGCACCGCTTTCCACAATGCTGCTGTTCTCTTCTTTCTCAGACGCACCCGTCTCCTGCTCAGCTTCCTTTATTGGCGAGGTGCTGGTGTCAAGAGATTGACTGGATACTGCAGGCTGATTTCTTGCTTTCCGTCCTCCATCTTCGTTCTGGTTGTCCTGCAAATGAATCTTCTGGTGCCGGCTGAGGGTGGCCGCATGCCGGAAGGTCTTTTTGCAGGTACTGCACGTGTGAGGAAAGTCCTCCGATGACGGAACCTCTGGTTTCACTGAAGGTTCTGCAGCCTCGGACTGCTCCTGCTCAGGTTCTGACAGTTTGAGTTCTGTTGGTTTGCTGGCAGCATTCATATCAAGGCTCTTGTTGCTCAGAGAGTCATCGTTCTCGTTGCTGTCCATGTTCGTGCAAACGTCATCAACGGATTGTGAGCATTCTAGATCTTTCTCCGACTCTGGTGACTCTGTGGCCATGTCTCTAGCTTGGTCTGTCAGGTCCATGTCATTAGCCATGGTTTTATCCTCTTCTTTGAGATCAAGAGCATCCACAATAGCAGCAGGCTCAGCATCAGAAACACCGTCTACAAAATAAATAAAATGTTAAATGAGCACCAGGAAAGGCTTAAAGAAAGAATTATTATGTCAAGGATCTTAAGGATTATGTCAGTCACACCTGTACTTCCCTGTGACCCCTCATCAGCCTTGGTTTTTGGGCGTGACCCAGCGTTCTGCAGTGTGTTGCGATTGGATACACCATGCTTACGAAGAAGGTGGCGCTCGCAGTTGGATTTAGTAGAGAAGAATGCATCACACTGAGGACAAGGGAATGGCTTTTGGCCTAAGAGAAACACCATTAGAGTATTATTATTTGCTTTTCACAGCTACTAATGATCTATATAGGTTAACAAAAGGTTTATTATGGCAAGGACTTGCACCAAAGCAGGACTGACCTGTGTGTGTTAGCATGTGTCTTTGTAAAGAACTGGTCCAAGGAAACACCCGAGGACAGTATGGACATTTCATCTTCTGAACCGAGTTTGAGTAGGCATTCTTCTTCTTCACTTTGTTTTGCGGTCGAACCTTCTCTTTGTCTTCCTTCCCTTCCTTCTCCTCTTCACTTGCAGACTGTTTCTCCTTTTCTGGCTCCATTTGCCTCAGCTGTAAGTAGGAGCTAAACTTATTGGCATCAGTAGTGGCCAGCATTTTCTCCACACTTGGTAACTCTCCACTAGACTCCAAGTCAAACCCACTGATGGGTGCATGTGTAGTATCACATATCTCATCCTTGAATGGCCTCTTCTTGCCTCTCCTCTTTGAGGCATCAAGGGAAGGTGAACTGAAAGAAGACCCAGGACTAGCAGTGCCATTGGAACACTTTTTATCAATTACTGTTTCTCCACCTGTCACTACATCGCTTTTCTCAGAGTTTATTCCTGTTTTGAGCACCACTGGGGCTGCAGACACAGAGGAGATGATTTGGGCAATGGAGGCCAGTGGTGGCATCTCTGAAATGTTGGGGGCAGCAACTGGTTTCGGCAGCAGTGGTTTTAGGCGGATGGGGGGCTTGGTCATATCACTTGTCAGAGTAGAGGCAAGACTAGGCATAATTGCTGGAAGGGATGTATGGATGCCCGAGACCTTTCCCACAAATTTGGCTGTACTGGGGGAAGGAAGCTCTTTCTTGACCTCCTGGCGATACAATGAAGTTGTATCAACTTGTTCTGTCTTTATTTTCATTCCTTCTGGATCCTTGCGAATAGACAGGTCGATAGGCTCCATGGAGCAGTCATTTGACAGCGAGGGAGAAGCTGCTTCTGCTTTTATATTAGAATGAATAGTTTTCAAATTTTTGCTTGAGAAATCCAACGGCTGGTCTTGAACTGAAGCTTCAGAGAAAGTACTAAGATTCTGTTTACCTGACTGAGGCTGAGCAGGAGAGTTGGTAAGAAGTTGGACAGAAGAAGGAGCTGTGACAGGAGCAAGAGTGTTTATATTATCTTCAATTTCCCTCTCTTGAACTTCTGAGTGTTGCTTAAGCAAGTGATGGATACAATTCCTTCTGGCAAGGAAGGCTGCTCCGCACTGGCGACATTCAAACGGTTTCCTCTGACATCCGTTCAGAGTTCTGAGATGAATCTGTAGAGCCCTGTAGGTCTTCAGGTCCTCTCCACAGTAGCGACAGGATGTGCTACCGATATTAGCGGAATCCACAAGGTCCTGTGTAGTACCGCCAACTAAGCTGCTTGTACTTGACGATGGGGTAACGTATTCAATGTTTTTCTCGATCTCTTTCCGAGTGTTTTTCATGTGCTTCTTGCGCAAATGACGCTCACAGTTGGCCTTGACTGTGAAAGGGTAGTGACAGAGGCGGCAGACGTAGGGACGCTCACCGCTGTGTGTTCGTAAATGGCGCATTAATGTGGCATTGTCCGGAGCAGTGTAGGTGCAGATGCTACACTTATATGGAGAAGCTCCATAGTGATGAGCCCGCATATGAGCCTGGAGACCTCCTGGGAAGGAGAACACTTGTGTACAGAACCGACATGGGTATTCTGTCTTTGGGATTTTTTTGCCACCTGAGGTTCTGGTATCCTTCTCTTTACCTTGGACCTCTTCTTGCTTAATATCCCCAGTAGTCATAATTGTTGCCCCTGTGCCCGTGTCTCCTACTAGATGCATGTTCTCCCAATTTGTAGGTGAGGAAGATGTTGAGGAAGATGGGGTGTTTGAGGACTGTTTGGAAGAAAGAAGTTGGGCTGCAGGGGGTGGCAAGCTGGGGCTGATGCAACCTGAAGAGGCTTGCTGGGCATTCATGCCTGGCGGAGGTGGTGTGGAAGTTCCCATGCTGGATCGAGGAGTCACCAGCGGCTTGGGTTTGAGGGGAGTAATTTGTTTGGGCTCTGCCTGCAGGGGACCTTCTGGACCTTTCGGAAGCAGTGGCAAAGTCATCTGAGCTGGCATAGCAGCAGCCATCTTCAGGATTTGCTGGATGTCAGCAAGTTCCACTCCTGTTTGAGTGACAGGCCGGACAACCAAACCACCCTGAAGTGGCTGCAGTGAAAGAAGGCTGAGACCATTGCCCTTGTTCAAGCCTTGAAGAGAGACAGGATCTAGAAGACAGACGCCAAGGCTACTATTGGTTTCTTGAGGTAGATTTGTTGCAGAGGGCTCAACACGAATAAAACGAATGCTGTCTAAAATTTCTTGCTGTTTCTCCTCCTCGGTCTGCTCAGGCTTAGCGAGTGAAGAATGCTGAAGACCTAAGCACGCCATAAAATCTTTCTTCCCATTTAAAGTTATGCTGGCCTCCTGTGGTGCTGATTCAGCTTTCTCTTTGGAATCTCCAGAATCTTTGGCTGTATCTGAAATAGTGTCATCTTCATGTTTCTGGGGTTCAGCATCATTGTCTTTATGGGAAATTATGTGGAGATCTAGAGACCTTTGAAGAGGAAAGGCCTTGTTGCATATGTCGCAAATGAATCTATGAAATTTGCTAGCGCAACGTCGCAAGTTTGTTTCACACCAGACCTGCGAAAAAGAAAGAAATACAAAATTATTTTTTCAAGAGCCAAGCCCAATTAAGACCACTAAACATTCCAATAGTTCTAGTTTCCAGTTAAAGTGTACGTTTTACATGAGTCTATACCTGGGCGATTTGGGGGAACTTGGTGGAAGAAAAGTCAATGAAGGACAGGTCACTGAAGCCCAGGGGTATGGAAGGATTGCTCTGGATAAATGGTCGTCCGTTGGGATCTGTGGGCAGCTGCTTATGAATAATGGAATTATGACGAAGGAGACCTCGATGGGTACGGAAAGTGATACAACACAGGTTACACCTGGCACAAGAAAGAGAATCTTGTTGAACACTGTTCAAGGTAAATGCATACCTGAATTACTGAAAATGATTTACTGTTTTGTACTTACCTGAGTGCAGTGTCAGGGTGTGTCTCCATGTGTGACTCCAAACCATATTTACAGATGAATGTCTTGAAGCAGATTGGACAGTGCAACAGGTCTTCTTCACGTTTTGCAGGGCTTTGCTCCCCTGATTCTTGCACAACAAATACCTAACAGCAAAGGTACTGACTATTAAAATCAACTGACTATTATTACTGACTATTAAAATCAAAATAAATCTAATGTGTCTTTATTAAACATTTGCATGATGAAGTTATGTACTGCTTAAATGCTTTTGTATTAAAAAGTAGGAACCAAGCTACTACAAATAGAAAGTAAGACCACTTGTGGCATCGTACCTTTTTACTGGGTGGTTCATTGGCTTTTTCGCCATCATCCTCTGTACTTAGTTTCCTCTTGGGGGCTTTGCGTCGCTTGTTTGGGGAAATGGGGCGTGAGGCTGGGACGCCATTTGGGCCCTTGTCATGAATTTTCATGTGCCTGTGGAAATCAAAAGGTATGACATTCCGTACATCAAAATCAGATGACTGGCATCTACCAACATTGCCCTGTGTTCACCATTGCATGACTGAAAAACACCCCAATGATAATAATGAGCAAGCAATCTGGGATCTCTCTGGTAGCTGGTACAGGATCATCTCTCTGCACTAAACTAAAACCTGAACTAAAGGATAAGGTTTCAGAATTGAAATGTGTCATCATTTTCTTTCTGACGTACAGATACACTGTATGTTTAACATATTTCCAAAACCCTGTCCTAGGTAAGTAAGTAAGCTGAACGGACCAACAATTGTGCAAATTCTGTTTGTTGTATTAAGATTTAGATCTCATTGCCATGCTGCTAGCTCCGGAGAAACATCTGATTGTACAACTAGAAGCAGAACTGGTTTCGCTGCTTTGCGTTTGCTCATGCAATTAGCAAATATTAAATGCAAATTTAGCTCAAAGCTTTGAGGGTTCCATAACTAATGAGCTAAAAAGTGTGGAGTTCAGTGAACTGCATGAGCTGGAGGAAATGTACAAGCCCCACGCTGACAGCAGAGGGCTTTCTCTCCGAGGGGTCAGACCATAGCGAGTCAAAGGAAAGTCACAGTATGACATGCTGCAACGTGTGCTGCCCCCTCCCTACAGCGCTTTGCAAGAACAAACCGACCTTTCAGGTTCCACCAGATACGGGCCTTATGATGCTTCATGAGCTGCAGCTGTTGGTTAAACAGCGAGTTATTAAAGAACCTGCCTTGGTGATACGCTGGACTGCAGGGTTCTTGAATGCCAACGAGGTTATGAGCGTAGTCAGGTTTTATTTACACAAAGTCAACAAGAATGATTGACGTTTATTATGGGAACGATGGTTAAATTCTAGGCATGTAGATTTGTTCTTGTGTTCCACTGGTTAACGAGGTGTCCTATTTAATATTTTTTTAAGTAAATAAATAAAATATTTTACATATCCAGATTCTTTGGATGAATTAAAATTGTACTTATTTGAATTCCGATACATTTTTCTCTATACATCCATCCTATTATCTATATAATGGCATTTGAGACATAGGAGAAATACTCGAGAAAATAAAAGAGGTGTTCATAAACATGCTTAATTCATTTATTAACATTCAGGGATAAAATATTATATTTAAATATTATTATAATATTATTGACATGCACGCAATTCATGTAGTTCTGCATTCATGCAATGCAGATGATTTCAGAAGTAAAAAAAAAAAAAAAAAGAAAAAAAGAAAAAAAGATCCAACACTTTGAGTTTCAGTTTCAAAAACTTTTTATGTAAACATTTTGCACAAATATCCTGGACACGTGATTCACCGACAACGTTTAGGTTCAATGAATCTGGAGCTAATATCAGTAGACTTGCCAATGCATAACAGAAAACTAACACCAAGCAAATATTATCTTGCCTAAAGCATCTCAAAATATATGATACAATTCACCTGATGACTGAAATGACAGCCACGAATGGAGGATACTCAAGTGTACTTCATTACCATACGTAACTATTGTAGCGTATTTATAAATGATATTGAAATTGAATACTTAACAGTACTCAATTACATTTCCAAGAAAACACTTACATTTAAACCTTTAAAGTATTTGTTACAAAAGTCTCTTGTTCCCTTATCCATCATTTATGTTTCAGTTCAAACCACCCAATCAAACAGATCAATGTCGAAAACAATATGTCGTGATCTCTTTAAAAGATTTCTTTTTTGTCTTAAAGGTAGCAACCTTTGGACCTTCGGTTGAAGGTACATTTTTCGCTGGATACTTAAAGTTTTAATTGATTAAGATTCCAAATGTATTTGGACACATTATCTATACTTTCACCTCTGTTTAAGTTATCAATACCCTGAGGACAGGCATGATGTAGATACACTGGATTAAATAATTGATTATTTCACCTATTAAGACCACTTCATCATCTTGAATGTTGTACTGTATAATTCCCAAGCATCCTCCCTTTACATCAAAACTAAGCTAAGTAACAAAAACCTGATATTCACATGTGCACACGTAGCTCTTTCTATGCAACAGGACGGCACAGTCAGACATTTTATGGAGTGGAAATTCAAATGGCATTTTGGGCGACATCTGACAGGCCTAATGCATGTCTACCTCTGTGAGAGCACACATGCCTGACCGGGAGAGGGAGGATAAATGTCAGCAGGCACAGCACTCAGAAGCTTGTTTTACATTCTGCAGCCCGGGGATGGATATTAATAGCAGAGTAGATGGAGCGAAGGGCCGTCCATATGTGGACCCAACCCAGGCAGCCTGAATCCTGTTCCATCTCACATCGCAGCTCTCTGGCCTCACTCACAAACTCGTCACCAGAGAAAGCCAGCGAACATACTGAGCAAACAATGAGCATATGCCAGAAGAGCTAGGAGTTAAAAGTGTTCCTGGGTTTCAGATGACCTGATGCAGAAGTTTCCTCCTGCAGTGCCTGGACTCTACAGCCAGAGGGTGCTGTGGAGCACAGCAAAAAAGTTTTGGAGCCATATGTTTTGCAATGACAACAGAATATCCTGAGTGGAATCCACCAATGAGGTCATTGATGACAGAAGACGAAGACCTGCTCTCCTTCACAGCACTTCCTTCTCATATCTGGGAAGTAAACAGCCTCAGCATGGCCTAAAGCATCCAAACGATACTCAGCACATCTCTTTAGCAAACCCCACCCCCTCCTTTTCCTTCTCGCCTGTTCGCACACACACACACACACACACACACACACACACACACACACACACACACACACACTCAGACTCCTTTTCTTCTCCCACCCCCATCTGGAATGCCTGCATGTCTCAACTGCACAAGGAGGGCCTCTATGCTCATCCCATAGCCGCGCCACCACAAACGAAAAACGGGCACCAACACACACTGAAGTGCAGCGTGCAAACAGAATTATCTCACACACACAGACGCAGAAGCTTGTGCGTACAGCTCTATCTTAAGGCCCTGATGCAACACACAGCAGGGGAACGAAAAGGAGTTCACACATCAGCACAGACATCACAGAGACCTTTTGCTCCTCCACCACTACATGCTCGTGATACTTTATAACCGTTAGTGTGAGTTCATTTGTGTGAAGTTTTAAGATCTATATTAATCTGCCGTTATATTTAGCAGTTCACACTTCCTGTGCATCACATCTGCTTATTTTTGTTTCTTTACACAGCAGTATCTCAGGCAAAAAAGCAACAAGTTTTAGCTACACATCCAATTTTTATAAGTAGATCTGAAATGAAAGGAAGGAATTAGGGCAGAAATTAAGCTACAACCCTGATCCTGGAACATTTGTGCAGCCCTTTAGCTAGGTAGCAAGCTAGCCTTGTTTGTAATATTAACAGGAAGTGAGTCCAAACACTACCAACACATCACAGAAATATTCTGTGAATTCATAACACACAATATTATCTTGAGGATGCTTAAAAATACGCATCTACCACGCTGTATAGTTTGTAAGGCAGCATTTATTTGACTTTAGCCATTTTGAGGCAGCACTGATCTTGGCTAAGGTAATTCCATAACACCAAACTGTTCTGAAGAGCTTAATAAAAGTTATAAATGTAAGTAAAATGCCTCTTATAGCTAATATTTTCTTCACATTATTGATAAAAGGGAGATTTTATTGATGCTAAGAGCCATTCCTGTGACTCTATTTAGCTAGCTAAACTAGCATGATCTGTCTGCTAGTTACTATTAGCATTAGTGAGGTAGCAAAGCTTGCCATGGTTCCTTGTTATTCAGTGATAAAGATACAGATATAAACAAGCAATGGTTTAACATTATAACAAAAAATAAATGCTTTGATACTTAATACTGCAGATAAACATTAAGTTCAGGAGGTGTTTAAGTAAAGTGAACTCACAGACGGTCAGTTTTTCAGTTAAGTCCTATTACAGCTGGGAGTCATTTTAGCTGTGTGTAGTCTTTTTTTTACTAATATCGCACCAAACCTGACTGAAAAGTTTATATTTTCAAATATGTAAAAGCTATTTGCTAGCTAATTACACCACATTCATTCATAAGAACTGCATCATAAGACTACAACAGCACAAATTCCCATCCTGTTTTTGTACAACTAGGAACAATGTTCCCAAAACACTACGGTAAACGATTATTGCACATTTTTATCCAGTATGCTTACGTTACAGTGTAATCATTCCATCAAATAAGTTACTGAATGTTTAGATAATGTTGTTGATTACAGTGCCATGGATAAGTATTTACCCCTGAAATGGATTTCATTGTAATTATACACTGAAGTACCAGAAAAACTGATGCAAAATACTTAGCAATGCCACCTATGCATGTCATTGGTTGCATCTGCTAGTGTGTATACAGTATAAAGCGATAGACATCTGTGGAAGCTTCTAGAGCCCTTTCCGCCATGAGAACGGCAAGTTATCACGATTTTGTGATTTTTCAACCCAGTTTAATAGTTGGAGCTCGTGAGACGATCATAGCGTTTCAGAGGTAGAAGCAAAGTTTGGATTTTCAAGTACGAGCATTTCAAGGGTGTACCGTGACTACAGGAATTCCGGCAATATACTGGAACTTACAGAAAATATACCTTGAACTTTCGACAGCAGCGTGGGAGGACCTACCAAGTACTAAGTGCTATACCAGTTATTCTGGTACTTCACTGTACATACCACTAGCAACAGGAAGGTTTTCTCCGAGACACGTGAAGCCACACAACCACATCTTTTCAAGCCACTGCATCTCTGGATGAGCAGATGAACGCTTTTTTATTCTTTTGTGCCACTTATCACTTTGAGCAGTAATATGTACAGATGGGTGACAAATTAAAAGAAAAACCTGTGTAAGTGTGTAAGGTGCATCCATCTAAAACTAAACAAGAAACCTCTAAAGTAGTTCTCTGGCAACCAGTTACCATCAGAAGTCACATAATTAGCTGAAATGAGTCAGAATCAGTCATGTGATCTCAGTGTAAATACACCTATTCCTGGACGGCAAGAAGAAGTCTAGCATTCTGATAACAGTCCAAAATCTCCACTGTGAATGTTATATATATATATATTTAACACTGAAAGTGGCCTTTATAAAAATCCAGAAGATCTCGGATTAGCGCTGGATCTGAAAGACTTCGGTTACCTGTGCATGTTTCCGTTGGTGGTGAAAGTCTGCCCACACACCGAGCATTTGTACGGTCTTTCTCCACTGTGGACCAGCATGTGGCGATCCAGAGAGCTGGCCGAGCTCAGCGCCTTTCCACAGATGCTGCACGAGTGGTCGTTCCCCCCGATCTCTGTGTTATGCTAAGGGTGAAAAAGAAGAGATATTTTATCTACATTTTTTTCCTAACAATGTTAGTCAGTCCTATTTAGTACTGGTGAACAAATGAGCATCCAGATTAATTATTCTTAGTAACGCAGATGAAATAAAGATTAAAGTGAGATGTCACATTGTTTACTGGAGAACATGCCCTAATTTAATTTAAAAAATATTTTCATTTCTATATGTTGTAAATCTCCTTGCATTGACTCGTTAACTTTTGTCACTTTTCTGACTGTCTGATTTAGGATACATCACAAATGGACTTCTGTACCTGTCGTATATGCATAGTGAAATGATGCTGCGTCTGGCAGTTCTTCTCACACAGCGGGCAGATGAAGTTAGAGCGATCTTTCACTTCCTGTAACGCAAAGGAAAAGTCTTAAAGACAGAGCACAAGGCACTCAGACACAACTACAATCAGTTACACTCAAGACCTGCTCTTATGTAAGCGTCAGAATGACGGAGGCCTGTGAAGCCCGGAGTCTGTCATCTTATCAGAGAGACAGTAACAGGTGAGCACACACGCGCTCGCTGTATTACACCATCCACAGCTAAAACCACTTGAGTGACATCTGAACAACCAGCACACTACAGAACTCTTTATGTACTCAAGTGGACCATCTGTTTTCACATTACATTTAAATACAGCAGATCAGAAGCTCTACAACAGCTCAGTATTGCTCTGCTTGGATCGTGCATGATGCAGCAAAGACATTTGTTTTTTAAGTGGCATTTAAAAGGCGGTGGATATAATAGTGCTACAAATTCAGTATTAAAAAAAAGGAAAGAGGAAAAATGAAAAATATATAATATTACCACAATTGTCTAATCATTTGATTTACACCATAGCACTGCTTAATTCTTGAAAAACTATTTCAGGATGGAGGATTTTTTGACGCTTGGTTGTTTCTTGGTCACATGACAAACTGTGTTTTTTTTCTCTTATTAATTTCAAGACAGAGAAAAAGAGAAGTTGCTGAGAGAATGGCTGTTTATAGCTGCTAGAATGTAAATGAGAACAGGAACAAAGTTGTTTTGTGGCACTATAAATGGATAAAATGATAATAAAATGATCTTAAATGAATATAACCTTTGGCTGAAATAAAAAGCTAAAATATAAGATGACTAAAATACTTCAGAAGGTACTGAGGAAAAAAAAAATCAGCTTCCAACTCATTATGCCATGCATTGATGAGCTTCAAGAGGTAGTCACCTGAAATGGTTTTGCCTTATCAGGGTTAATTAGAGGAATGACTTGCTTTATCAAT
>JAOTRJ010000024.1:14386027-14397098 GCA_028564905.1 Leptodoras praelongus | reverse complement strand
CGGCTGGGCACCGGCTCCCCCGTGACCCCGTAACTGGGAATAAGCGGTATAGAAAATGACTGACTGACTGATATTAAAGCTATGATTGTTTGCTCAATTTATTTCAGGTGTTGGCAATACATTGATCCCAGTCGTCATTAATCCATGTAGTTATTCATCCAAAAAAATCCCTGTTGCATTTGAATTTTTTTGAAGACAATATAAAAAAATAATTTATTTACCTTTTTTTTTTTTTTTTTTTTTACAAGTTAATAGTTTAATTAATTATTGTTGCCGTTCATTGGTCTGAATATTCTGAACTTTTCCAAATTGTCACCTGATATTAGGTGACCTGAAATGGCTTCCAGTTCTGAATCAAGGTCCACTTCTTACTCTGAGTGGAAATTAGGCGCATTTGTATGTAGACTATTTGTATATTACACATCCAAATGGAATGTGCTTTTTAAAAATGTTAACGCATTATTGATAAGCATCTTGAATGTTTGTTGATGTGTACAGTACAATCTGGAATGACATGATCAAGATACACTGTAACTCTTGTTCCACTTCCCTAAGTAAATTTCTACTAAGACCTCCGTGCAAAAAGCTAAACTTTATTTAGGAACAAAAGGTCAGTTTGAAGCGTATCCTTTCTTGCACTCTGTGTACTCCGGGTAAAGACTAACAATGCTTCATTGCCCATGTGGTCTCTTGCCAGCTTATGTGTCTGGGAACTGAAAAGAAAGTGTCTGCACATGCAGTATCGCGCTTCTCATCAGTTTTAATAGGCCTCTACACCGGGTCCTGCCTTAATAATTGATTGTGGTGTTTTAAAAATGCATCAAAGTAGCTGTCACTTATCACACTCTCTCCGCTCAGGCCCTACAGTTAATAGCACGCAAGTTGCCGCTAACTCGCATGGTGAGTCAGGTTTTCTGGTAAGGCGATCTTGCATCGACGCATCCTGAGCCACGTTCTCTTCCTGGAGCTCGGGGATTTTAGTTACAGCTGCAACACCTGAGCCATCCATGTCGCTGGTTTCCTTTTCACACTATTTCACACCGTTGGCTTGTATTGTTAGTCAGCCTGATGTTTGACATTGTCAGTCGCTGACTGCATGCGAAACCGGGGCGAAAAACTGAACCCTGTCCAGCAGTCGACACGTCAAAGATCAAAAGGCAAGGCTTTGCACGGAACAAGTTTTTTATTTCCATCCAGGCTTCTCAATTCATGTTTGATTGCCGGGTTCTTTTTTTTAATGCAAATAAATACAGACTGTATTATGCCAAGCTGTCAGAAAGTTCAGTTTTATAATTAGTACCTCTAACTGAAAGGCTAATCAGAATGAAAATATATCCTCTTCCCTCCTGTGTATGCAAATCTTTCTTCTAGCCATCATACAAATTTTTATAACTGATGTAAGATCTCCGTAGACTGGCTGTTGAAGAACTCGGTTCATACCCAAGTTTAGTATTTATTTTTTTGCTTACGTTTCTGCCTACTATAAGTAAGTACACTTCGCTCAGTTTTAAATTTATTTCATGTTTTTTGAGTGGTGGTGTTGCCATGTTTTTTTTATTATTTTTTAAAACAACATTTCCTTTGTGGATCCCCGATGAATCCGATTCTCAGACAAATGTTTCTAGACACTGTTTAGTCATTGCACAGTGCTAGCATGAATCCGGATCACACACACTCTGTCACAATGATGTGGGGATCCCCAGCTTCCCGCTCAGTCTGCAGCCGGGGGCGTATCTGGCACATCTGCACGATCTGATCCACAAATAGTTTATTATTTTCCCTTATGACTTGCCAAATAATGGGGAGCAACACACTGAAAAAGAGCTGCTGATTTGAAAACCAAACTTATTTAGCTATTGGTGATGAGCTCTAAATTTGTAACAAGTGTCAAAATGTCTTTTTTTGTTTGTTTGGTTGTTGTTTTTTTGAGAGGGAGGGAATGAGGCAATGCGTTTGCATTAGAGCTGACTAAACTTCACTTAAAGCTGATATTCTCAAATATTTGGCTCCTTGTGTTCTGCCAGCTAAACAATCTGCTCCGGTCTCCACCTCCAGTGTCTGCAGCACCCCAGGGTCTATAAAGAGTAAACTGGTCATCTGGACCACCAACATCTATCCGATCAGGACAGAAATGAATTTTTTACTCTCCTGCCAGTCATGTTGCTCCTCCTCCTGCATTCTGTGCCCTGCTCCCTTCATCCTTTACAGTGAGAACTCATGCATCCTAAATCCTACAATGCTGGCTTTCATTTTACTGGCATATGTCAGTGACAGTCAGTCGCCCCATATCGGATTTGTCTGTCAAACCTTCTTGTGCTCTGTGAATGTGGGTGGGATCAGTTTAAGTGAGGTCACTCCCCTCAGGATAGAAATATTTTTTAAAAGACAAAGGTGATCATGTGCATAAAAATAAATAAATCAAAGAACCCCATCTTTTACCTTTTAATATGTCTCTCATCTATGTTTCTTGTTATTTGTAATAGGACATAGAACGGCATTAAATTCAGTTCGACTGTAAAGAGCTGCTGGATGTACTTGGAGTTCACAACTGCCTATTTGTTTCTCTGCTGTAGACGCTGAGCGACAGGCCGTTCATCCAGAAGCTGTTCCGCCCTGTTTCTTCCGAAGGCCAAGCTCTCACCCTGGGAGATCTGCTCAAAGAGATCTGCCCTGCTGCCATATGCCAGGATGGTAGGTCATCACAGTTAAACACACACACACACACACATGTTTGATGGGAAACGTCCTGTTTTCTAAGATGTTTTGTTTGACAGAAAGTTCAAAGAAACTCCATAAAGCGTCATCATTTTTATTGTGCCGCAGCCCCTCCTCAGATTTAATCCAAAGATTAAAGATATGCGTGACAGAGGGTGAGAGAAGAAGAAAACCGAAGAAATGAGAAAAAGATGGCAGGAGGTATGAATAAGGATCACAGCCAAAACAGAAGCTGTGTGGCTTTCTCCTCAGAGGAAGTCAGATGTGCTCCACCATGCAGGCTGTCCCACCTGCGGGTGCTGTGTTCCTCTCTGCCATTGTCCTCTTATCTGAGGCGGCACATAAAAGCAAAGGGACCACTGTGCTCACACACAGACGCTTTCAGGCAGACAAAAACACACACGCACTCTCCATTTCTCCCAGCATTGGCATTAAAGTGAAAGTGCCTTCGCTGTTTGTTTGGGTTCCTTCACTTCCATGTTGAGGAGATGGACGACGCAGATAAACCACGTGTTTAGATCAGGAGAAAAGAGTTCTGGCTCACACACACTTAACAAATACAGACTATTCTGTGACTCCTGTGCCTAATGTAACTCTTGAGGAGTGGTGCTGTATTTTCTGGTGATAAGTGGTCAACCGATGCTTTCCCGTATGTTTTTATATATATATAGTTCATGGAAAAGCTTTGATGTCAGCAAAACCTCAAGGATGACTTGGTACAACACGCTGGGCTAATTTAGCCGGGGATTCCCACGGAGAAAACAGCAAGACTGGGCCAAGAATGCTCTTCGCCCACCAATGCTAAGATCAACAATTGCTGTTAATTAGCATCTGGCCTCAGACACAAAAGAGCACCCTATTCATTTGGCTGTAAGCAGTTTTAAGTGGATAAGCAGAGACATGCAGCCGAGTGCACCGTCTCCTACGCTTTTCAGCATGTGAGATTTCAAAACGTCAACAAGCCGATTTTTGAGAACCGAGAAATCCCCACGCTTTATAAGTCAGTCGGAACAGTGAAAGATTTTTTTTCTTTTATTTCTAAATATTTTTAACCATCATCTTAGAAACTGAGCCATGGTGGTATTATTTCAAATAAATGAATTGCTCAGAAAAGCCCCCGCCCATCAAACCTTCACATCAGCCCACGCTGTTAGTGGGGAAACCTACGGCTGGCCCACCCACCTATCCACACTCTGCATCACTACTGAGCTGTCGATCTTCACAGCACACTAAGAGCGTGCTCTCTTTCAGATCTCTCAGACTGAGTGTGTGTGACAGAGATGGGGCATTCCAGTTCGCCACGCGGAGCATTTCATTGATCGTCTCAGACCATAGGAAAGGGGTCACTCTTAGAGAAGTATTACGGCCTGGAATAAACAAGTCAGATTTATTTCGAACTTTTGTGGGTTCCATAGTGTTCCTTCATACATGCTGGGTTTGTGTTCATCTCGTACCGCTCGTACCGCTCGACCTCTCAGGCCATGTAAATGGGCAGAAATGAGGAGTTGTGGTTTAAACAAATAAAGTGTTTGCCATGCTTGAGCAAGAACATTGTAATGTTTGGCCTCTCAGCTCTGTAGCACTCGACCGCAGTTTGCTGTGTGTATCGACAGCAACCTCAAGGCACAGCTAGAGAAAGCAGTTAATGTTCTGCTCTTCTGAGGCCTCTTTTTTTTCTCTTTGGCGTTTATGATAAGCATCTGGATTTAATTATTGTGTGTTGAATTAATAAAATGTTCTGCCTTATGAATAACTTAAAGTGACGGCTTTATATGCGTATATGTAATTTGTAAGATTTTAAATTGTTTAGAATGTATATTTTTATGAATAGTTTTAGCTTTTTATCCAGTTTAAAATAATTACATTAAGTATTGCCAGATTTTTTTTTAATTATGCTTTTGTCACACATCTGGGACTTTATATTAGCCAGAATATATTTTACTAACAGTTTTCTTTAGTTTCTGACCCTCCACCTTATTTTAAAAAAAAAAAAAAAAAAAAAAGCTGTAATCATCCAGGCTGGGCAATATTTTAATATAGTATCAATATAGTGATAATTTAGGTCACATACTCCAATATACTTTTGGAGAATTTTTTCAGATTCAGTGGACAAAAAACACCACTGAAAGTGAAGAAAATATAATTTTTTTTCCCCAAAGTTTTCCCCCTTAATTTGGTCGTATCAAATTCCCACCTGTAGGAATTCCTCCCATTCCTCCCTCACAGTGGCTGCCAGTCAGGGAGGGTGAGGCTATCACATGCTTCCTCCGAGACACATGAGGCCAGCTTCCACCTCATGCAAAGTGTAACACACTAATAAGATAGCGCTCCCGTCCACCTTCCATATACACAAGCCCACAGATGCCGTGATTGGGCAATGTCGCTCCAATTGATATGGGTGCGAGCGTATTCTGTAACTCCCACCCTGACTGCACTGCCTGTTTTGCTCTCTCGACTCCTGGCTTTGAGCAGCTATACCACCCAAATCCAAGCTAGCAATATCCAGATGATGGGGTGAACATTTTGCCATTGCACCACTTGGGAGCCCTGAGAAGAGGAAATTTTGACCAGAATAGCAAACAATGAATAGGCCTAGCTCCTTGCGAATATATGTGATGGCAGTGAGAATTAGAAAGTGATTAATAATCCTGTTTGTCACAATATTCACAGTTCGATAGAGTGTGAAAAATTTGGGCTGTGCAGAACCCCTTTTCGTGGTCCTGGTTTCAGTGATCAGAAGTAAGTGTGTGTACTATATTGCTAAAAGTATTCACTCACCCATCCAAATAATTGAATTCAGGTGTCCCAATCACTTCCATGGCCACAGGTGTATAAAATCAAGATACTAGGCATGCAGACTTTTGTGAAAGAATGGTTTGCTCTCAGGATCTCAGTGAATTCCAGCGTGGTACCTGTGCAACAAGTTCAGTCGTGAAATTTCCTCGCTACTAAATATTCCACAGTCACCTGTCAGTGGTATTATAACAAAGTGGAAGTGATTGGGAATGAAAGCAACTCAGCTACGAAATGGTAGGCCACATAAAATGACAGAGCAGGTCAGTGGATGCTGAGGCTGTGTTCAGAGGTCTCCAACTTTCTGCAGAGTCAATCGCAATGTGGCCTTAAGATTAGCTCAAGAACAGTGAATAGAGAGCTGCATGGAATGAGTTTCCATGGACAAGCAGCTGCATCCAAGCCTTACATTACCAAGCGCAATGCAAAGCTTCGGATGCAGTGGTGTAAAGCACACTGCCACTGGACTCTAGAACAGTGGAGACGTGTTCTCTGGAGTGACTAATCACACTTCACCTTCGGCAATCTGATGGATGAGTCTGGGTTTGGTGGTTGCCAGGAGAACGGTACTTGTCTGACTGCATTGTGCAAAGTGTAAAGTTTGGTGGAGGGGGATTATGTTGTGGGGTTGTTTTTCAGGAGTTGGGCTCGGCCCCTTAGTTCCAGTGAAAGGAACTCTTAATGCTTCAGCATACCAAGAGATTTTGGACAATTTCATGCTCCCAACTTTGTGGGAACAGTTTGAGGACGGCCCCTTCCTGTTCCAACATGACTGCACACCAGTGTACAAAGCAAAGTCCATATAGACATGGATGAGTCCTGACCTGAACCTGATAGAACACCTTTGGGATGAATTCGAATGGAGACTGAGCCAGGCCTTCTCGTCCAACATCAGTGTCTGATCTCACAAATGCCCTTCTAGAAGGTCAAAAATGGTCAGAAATTCCCATAAACACACTCCTAAACCTTGTGGAACCCCCCCTCCTGGTAAGTCTGTTAATTGCCAAAAAACCTGGCCCTTAACATTGTAACTTTGCCTTTTACTTCTCATTTCCATAGGTTTGCTACTCATTGCTATGTGCTACTCATCTTAGCAGTCTATAGATCCAAGAGAAAGTGATGATTGTGGCCAAGCAAAAAGGTGGCAGTGATTAACCTCACAGGTGGGCGGAAGCACAAAATGACAAACTGCTCCATTGAATACTCAGAACCAATAATGCTTACACATCAAAAAAGTAAGCGTTCACCTGTTTATCATTTTCGAGGTGCTACTGAACCAGAGTCCACTGGTTTGGCACAAGCTGTAGGTTTGAATAGACGGATGTTATCTGTAAATTGATGCTCCTACTCATATAATCTAAAAATATCCTCTTCTTCAGAGATGATATGACTGTTTACTCCAAAAAGGCCATGTACTCCTAGCAAATCGCTGAAGGAGTAACCATGACGTACTCACTTCCACATTATCTGCTTTTGTGTTGCTGGCTCATTTCTGTACTCTGTACTCCATGACTTCAGGTTTCAGTTCTGTTATGCCTCTTCTGCTTGTAAGCAAGAAAACTTCGATAAACAAGTAGTAAGGCTGTTCAGTAGAACCGGAGGTGTTGGTGCATGTCAATGCATTCCAGGTATAAGCCTCACAGAAGGCGATCATTGCATCATTTTCCTTATATTGCAGTTCGAGGGATTGTATAAAAAGCTTACTAATGGAAGGAGTAGTCCAAGTGTACGTATATTTACGACTCTAGTGTGAAGCTGCATGACCGTTGTCCTCCGTTTGTTCGGTAAATGGCGCACCACTTGCCACATCCCTCCACTTCATTCAGTGCTGGTTTCAAGGTTTCCTGTTTCAGCGGCGTCACAAGTTACATGCCCGTGTAAACGCAATCGACAGGTGTTGTGAAATCTCAAACCTTCATCCGCCTGCGCAGTGTGATGGTTTCGAATACTGAGAAATCATTACCCAATCACGTTTTACTTGTACCAGTGGACCCATTTTCATTGGGTTTAATGTTACCAGTTTCAGAATGTATAGAAAAGAAACCAGTGGGTAGAAATGAAGCTCTGATGACTTAATTCGCTTTGACCTGATTGTCATCATACTGTGCGTTGTATAGTTTTGCACATGAATGTAAAATAAAGACACGGGGGGAAAATGGTGACTCCTACCTGGATCCCTTTTTTTTTTTTTTTTTTTTTCAGACCAAGTCCTTTTTTTGGAGCTCTGTAAAGAGTAATACTGACAAATCAAGCAACACAATACATTTTATTAGGCTCTTTTCCACATGTTGACCATGAGTTGCAGTTGAGTCCATGTAGAGTTGCAGTTAAAAGCAGGATTTGTTCCACCCTGGCAAATCATTTTCATTCATATCGGAGTTGCTGCATGTGTAAATGAGCAGTATTGGACCAGTATCTGAGCTTAGTAATAGTACTAAGGCATTCTTACTTGGTTGATCAACACCCTTTTAGAAATTAGGAGGCACAGATAACGTTGTCTCCTTACAGCTCCATCGTCCCGTCCCCTGTTTGAATAGGTGGAGATTCTGTGGAAGTTCCTTCTTATTCTCTGTGAAAATGCGTCAGTAGGTGGTGCGTATTAGTTACACTGAATTGCCCCTGATGTGTGTGTGTGTGTGTATGGGTACTTTCTTTAACTGGCTTCATGTCCAGGGTTAATACCCACCTCTCTCCCAGGAATATGTTTTATTCCACCATATCCACCACGACCTGGGCCAAGATAAACTTGAACGTGATTAAATCATTTACTTTCAGTATAAACAATACTGCTGCATAGACACCAAATACCCAAATATTGGCAGGTGGGGGGTGAGAGATGGAGGGAATTTGGCAACAAATTCAATCACAGTTTGGTTTCATATTTACAAAGACCAGTCATTTTAAACACTATTATTTCACCCCGGGACTCTGGCCAGGTTTCACTTTGTGTACATATCATTCTAATACTAAGTCCACTATTAAAACAGTCCATGAAGAAAATGGTGATGGAAGTGATCTATGTAGGAACACATGTGGGTGACTGCACTCACTATGGGATCCACTGTATGACCATGCTGTTTCTTTACTGTCACTGAATTCCCCCTTTGCGTCATACTGAGAGTGATTGGGGGAAGGCACCCACCCTCCGAGAGAGAAAATATGAGGGTGAACTACAAGAGAAAAGCTGTTACAACGCCCTTCAACTTTTACTCTCTGTTTTCAGGTATTGTGGTTTGACGATTACGCAGCATTGTTACTTTCTCTGGCTGAAAAGGAATCTGTTTGGAATCAGTTATTGAACCCATCCAGCTTGTTTAAACAGATTGATTACTCGACACGTCATATATGATTATAATTTTTTTTAAAGATAACATCTGAAAAGATTATCACAAATAGTCGTTAAATAGTTTTGTTTTGTTTGGCGCGCTGTTATTATACTTCCGTTTAACCTTTCTGTCTCTGCGTTGGGCCATGTGTAACGGCCAAACCGCCCATATAACGGTTATCTTGTTATGATGTGTACATGCATTTTAGTTTTGCACCAGGCCTGGGATTAAAACAGCAAAGACTGTTAGTCATAATGAGCTGCTAGAGCTCCGCCCCTCGCTTTGCACCAAATTGAAGTTTGGTATGAGTGGGTGATAGGGTGTGGCCTCCAGGAGACTGACGCCAACTTCGTCCTGTGTGTGTGTCTCCTTCATTGTTCTCCGCTCTCTTTGCCCCAGCGTTAACCCCAGGCCCAGTTCTTGGCTCGTAGCTAAAAGTTGTCACAGGTTGATTGATGGAGTCAGATTACCAAGGCTTGATGTGTGCACGTGTGTACTTGTGGGCCCGCGTGAATTACCGACTGCTTCAGTAGAGCACTCGAATGAGAATCAGCTATAAAAGAGTCAATTGCCAGCATGTTCAACATTGTGGATGACTCAGCATGCATTTTCTGCTATTCAGTTTTGATCTTAAACACAATATTGGGATATAATATCAGTATCATAATAAATGATGTCATTATATATTGCTGGGATATCAGGGGCTTATTATTACATTTTATGATCATTACAAACTTAATGGAAGCCACCTGATTTGCTGAAATTGTAAAACGTTAAATATAATTTCACACTGAAGAGTGGGGAAATTCTTTCTTTCCATATATCATGATGCATATTGTGTGTTAAATTGCTTTCTGAGAATTGTGGTATGATATTCTTGTTCTAATGCCCACCCCTACTGATCACATCAAAATCAGTACTTAAAGTGAAGTCTTGTAACTGGCAGTCACTCACTCACCCGTTCAGATAAGATCAAAATAATTAAGAAAGATTGTAGTAGGAAAAATCTTTAGAATTTCAGTATGCATGATTGCTGTTGAACCTACAATTTTATTCAGCATGACAGCATTCTAAATCAAAAGCAGTTAAAAATGTTTTAAGTTTTTTTATGTAGTTTAATTTGCCAACTGTAATGTGAGTTTCTTACTTCCTTGTTGATGATATTCAGCTTTTTCATTTGAGCTCCTTCGATTTAAATGTTGATGCTGTCCAAGATGCACTGAAATTTCACCCTATAAAACAGTATCTTTTTCCTCAGATGTGAGCTTAATAGAATAACCAACACTGAGCTTTTTTTTAACAATCAGTCAGTTGCTAGTTCTTGTTTTATACTGGAGGTTGGGTTTTCTTCAGAATATATGTTTTAAACTCTGGTAGAGAAACAGTTTAGAAAATGCAGTGTGTTTATGTGCAGTAAAAAGCTATGAATCTTAAATTCATGCAAGAAAATACAAACCCCATTTCCAGAAAAGTTGGGACACTAAAAGAAAAATGCAATAAAGACTAAAAACTGTAATTTGTTAAATTGCTGAACTTTTATTTAACTGATGAGTGCAAAAAAAAAATATTTTGACTGTTTTCTCTGACAAACTACCTAAGTGTATTTTGTAACTATAAAAATTAATAACATGTGATGCCTGCAGCATACTAAAAAAAAATACTCAAAGATGAGTATTCAGCTTTCAAACTTCAGCTTGTTTTGGGGGAATATGAATGTTGGATTCTACGTGCCAGAGATGAAAAAGACCATCCTGACTGTTCCTAATGAAAAGTGCAAAAACCAGCATCTGTGATGGCCTGGGGGAGCACCAGTGCCCACAGCATGGGTCACACTCATCTATATGTGAAGGTACCATTGATGTGGAGGCTTGTACTGGTATTTAAGAGAAACATATGCTTCCGTCAAGACAACGTTTTTTTTCCCAGGAACTCAGGAGGACAATGCCAGGCCTCATTCTGCATGAGTTAGAGCAGCGTGGCTTAACGGGTCTGCCTACAGTCCAGCTCTGTCTCCTATTGTAAATGTATGCATCATGTAAAATGCATCATGAAGAGGAAAATCAGACCACGGTGACCACGGGCTGTTGAGCAGCTCAGGTCTTGTACACAGCAAAAATGGGCAAATTTTCCACTTGCAAAACTTAAACAAATAGTATCTTATTTTTTTTATATTTTCTTTGTGCTTTCATCTGTTAAATAAAGGTTCAATTGAATTAACAAATTATAGATTTCAGTTT
>JAOTRJ010000024.1:14372934-14385927 GCA_028564905.1 Leptodoras praelongus | reverse complement strand
TTTTTTTTATATTTTCTTTGTGCTTTCATCTGTTAAATAAAGGTTCAATTGAATTAACAAATTATAGATTTCAGTTTTTATTGCATTTTTAGAAAATGTCCTTTTCTGGAAATCAGGTTTGTACTATCCATAAAATAATCATTGTCAGTCTTAATTACATTTACATATATGGCATTTAGCAGACGCTCTTATCCAGAGCGACTTACAAGACTGCTTAATCATTACCTTGGAATATCCAAAGCTAAGGCTGGTAGACCGGAATTCAAGTTACTTTGAGCTATGATACTGCTAGAATTTTAACTGTATACTACCTTCAAATTTGTTGTACTGCTATAATTTAGCCACGCCTTGAAATGTCAAATCAGTCTTACAGTTTGTCTGGAACTGTAGTGGCGTACGTACAGGATACAGACCTCAGGCTATTGGAAGTGTCCAAGTCGGTTCAAGCTGGAACAGATCACGGTTCGGGTCAGCAGTAGGAGAAGGTCATTGAGTGTGCGTGTTGGTGGCTGAGCCGGCGTTTTGCTCTCCCCCTGCTGCATTAGCTACTTAACCTCACCTCCTTCCCGTAGGTCAGCAGGCTAATGTTCCTGCCTCCAGCATTCGCCCTCAACTTTCCAGCGTGAGCTCAGTGCTGATCGTCATGAGTACAAGATGATGGAGAGACAGTGGCTGTTGTGTACTTTCCAGAACAAACAGTGGAGCTATTCATGACCTTATACATGAGAGCCGGCCAGATTTTTGGGTAAAACATGGAGTGATGTGGTTGAGGGTTTAAGGTCCACCAGCTTGTAGTGCTGAAAGCATGGAAATGTACTGTATATTACACCAGTTTTTTTTCCAGAAAGGAAATTAAAATGGATTACTTTCAATATTTAAAAAATGGACATGCAGAGTCACCGAAGTTGAGGGAGACTCATTAGTCCTTGTCTGTGACCATTTGAACCCCTGAGTGCCCTCCTGTTTGTCAGACAAAATGATGGATGGGGACTTACTGGCACATTTTTAAAAAGGGGCAAATGGACACTTCACTGACCAACAGGCTGATAAAACTCACTCACAGTTCATCCGTCCATTCAACAACTCTCTCTCTCTCTCCCTCATTCATTCTCTCTCTCGTTCTCTCTCATGTACCAGATGATTTAAAGAAATACCAAGTGGTGATTCACGGCATTGAGCCGCTGTTCGAGACGCCCATCCAGTGGCTCAGCGAGCACCTGAGCTATCCAGACAACTTCCTCCACATCTGCATCGTCCCGGCGCCAAGCGACTGAACTCCGAACTGCCCAGGTGGCCCGAGAACGACTCTGCTGCTCCAGTCGTCCAGGAGGGAGCATTCCAAAAAGAGTGTATTCACTTTCTCACACTTACTGCATTCACATTTGCCTACCTGGCCTGCGATGCACACTGCTAAGAGATTTGGTGGAATGAAAATATTGTTCCTTTCTTATGCATGCCGTAGGGATGTAAATAACCCCTTTTACTGTCTCACATATTACCTTGATATTTTATGTAACAAACTAGTGACTAGAGCGTGCTCAGAAATGATCTCTCTTTCAGATGAGATTCAGATAATTTCTCCACACTATGTTCCGTAACTAACCCTTTTACATCCCTGGTATGCATCTCTCTCTCTTTCTCTCTCTCTCTCTCTCTCTCTCTCTCTCTCTCTCTCCCCCCATGTTGCCTTAGAGCTCACTCTTCTTCACACATGATGAGGCACACTCCTGATTTTGTCCTGGTTTTGCTGAGTGACTGGAATCCTTGGGTCAAAAAGGCCAGAGCTTAAGTTTTGATCAGCAAGTCGCCGTTGTGTTCATTTTATCAGCTCATTACGGTGCTTTGGATAAAATAATGAGTTCAGCATTATTACTGTTAATGTCAAGGTCTGACATTAAGTAGCTAGGCATGCTTTTGTAATGTGTAATCATATCTAGTAACAAAGTTTACAAGAATGCAAGCTAGCATTAGAGCATTATGAGTTCTATGTATTGGTTTCTTAGAAACTAAACAGTTAGCTATATGTAACAGTACGCTGGAGTTTGGAGTTTCAGCAGTATTTCCACAAACCTGCATACTGCTGATTCAGAAATGATTTCCCATTATCTGTGTACATCAGTTACTTTAAAGAAACATGCACTATAGTTATGGCATGTAGTCAATTTCACATTTATTGTGCAACACCAACTGGGAACATGGTTTATTTATTTATTTTTTCATTTTTTTTTTTTAGAATTGTTGAAAATATGTCTGGCAGGCAACTATTAATAAAGAAAAATGGCCCAGAAATGAAATCTGTTTGTCCCAGGAGCTCAGGGTACTAATATATCAATCCAAGTATTATAGTGATGCCATATGATCAAGTTCTTGAATGGCTGATCAAATGTACATTAAGCTCCGCCCTCTTTGCCCCAGGGACGCCTGTGATACTGCAAAATGAGGATGCATTTTGTCAGTGTACTATTCACAGTATTAACAGCAGCAAACTAACACCCTAATTATTCTTTTAGAGCTTCATTTGGAAATCTGGTAATTATCAGGAACCGTTAATCTGGTGTGTGTTCTGTCCAGCATCCCTGAGGTGGGAAATTATTACTGATTTATTTGATAGGAGGCATACAAGGGGTCGAAAAAGGTGTGAAAATCGCAAATGGAATTATGTCCGAGTCAATTCCTGTGTCTAGGCTCAGTGTGTGAACAGGAACTGTCATTCAAACAGATGATTTACTTAAATAATTAACTCTAATCCAAACAGTTATAACGTCATACAAATATAAAGATATAATATGGGTGTTCTCATGTATTTTTTATTTATTTTTTTTTATACACGAGAGCCTGTTTTCCATCTGCTGCGGTTTACTCCGGAAGTCTGTCATAATAGACCTGCAGCAGGATCTCCTGATTGGAAGCTCAGTACATATAGAGATTTATCAAATTTAAAACATTGATACAGCACAATATTTAAACAGCTCTGATTATACAGCCGCTAGACAGGACTGTTTAGGCTGGCCACATTTGTTTGTGTTTATTTCGTTCGGAGGGGACATGACGGAGGAGGATGGAGCGGGGAGCAGACGATTAGCAGCTGAGAGTGATTATTCGCTTATAGGAATAAGTGAGTGTACACTCTCAGACAGATGGGGAGAGCGAATGCTCAAGCCACACCAGGTCACTTCTCAGCAAACTGCCTGGAAGAACTGGTGCTTGGAAGCTTTGAAATGTGCATGTTGGGGGATTTTTTTTTTTTTTGTATTGTTTTAATTGGACTCCAGATGTGCACGTTGATTGTAATTAATCTGCTGAAATGTCGATACTGAAGGCTACACACAGTCTTTCAGAACAAATGTGATCAAACGAATTTTCCTTTTTTCATGCAGTGGCTTGCTTTTCTGTCTTTTGCTACTTTAAGAAAATGCTTAATATATAATTAAAACAATATTTTGTAACTAAGTAACTGTCTTCAGTTTGTGTGGTCAAGATGTCAAGATGCAGAAGTGACACAGTGCCAAATGTCCATAAAAATATGGATGTTATGTAGATCCGCAGAGAACAAATACTCACCTTATAGAGATTTTCCATCTTACCTATACCATTTTAATGCTTCTTTAGTTTTGCAATGCTGTGAAGTAAATTTAGCCAACAGCTATAAAGTCTTTCACCCCAAATCTTTTCTATAAATACCTGCCTCAAACCACATCCAGTTTTTCAGCGATGTCTCTCAGACTTGTTGCTGTGGTTTAAGACTTTCCTGTAAGCATGTTTACAGTGTTTCTGGCCTGATTTTGTAAGCGAAAAAAAAAATTCCTTGGCCCTGAGTTGAGATTGCCAGCCTAAGTAGTGGCATTGATGAAAGCCTAAATGAAATATGTTCATGAAGAGAAAGCTTTTGTTAAAATTGGAAACTGGCAGATATTTTTTTCATTATTGTACAGTCTGTAATAGGATTCAGCTAAGATGTTATAGGGATGTGTGCACACAGGGAGATGTAAGTACTGTAAAATGGTGTAATCGTGCAGTGGAGCTGGTTCAGTTTATTTTGATGAGCTTAACCTAGATTTGTAAATACAGCCAATTTTGCAAAATGGTTTATTTGAATAATGGTGCTTTATATAGCTAGCTGTCAGATCATCAAATATTTGAATAAGATTTTGGCAGAGTTAGATCATAGTATGAGTAGAGACAGGCCACTGTTTCAATAATGAATGGGATGGGGCTGTGCATTCCATGTAGACTGTTACACCATTCCCACCTCTTGGCCTTTACTTGTTTATAAAGGTGTGCCAAAACACCTAAGACTGACGGAGATATAGGACACTTTGGACCATTATTTATGGAGAAATGCTCACGTGGATTAGACAAAAAGTCCAGATTTTTCCATGTTATTGGAGCCAAAGACTTGACTTATCCTTGTAGCTCAAGCACAAAATTACAGATGGCTGATTGGCTGATAATCTTTAAATGGTTTTGTGCTGTTGATGAGTGGATAATTGAATGCTGAAAACCAGTGTAGCTACCTGCTGCAGAAGCTGTAGCAAAATCCAGAAGAAAATGATTAGTGTCAGTGAACTTTCAGACTCGCCTTATATTTTTCATCGTGACTCTCTTGTTTTGTCATTCTGTGGGAAAATGATAATAATTTCCCTCTTCCAGCTACAGAAGATGAGTGTGTGTGTGTATGTGAGTAGTAAGAGGAGTATGAGGAGTGTTAGTGTTGGTCATCCAACACTTTTTTTTTTTTTGCTGTAGTGGACATCAAAGGTCCTCGTCAAGAGTTCATTAAGTAGTGCTGTCCTGGCATTGCTCTCTCATTCTTGTAAAGCCGTCACTAAAGGAGATCAGAGGACGCCGTCTCCTCCTTCTCTTCCTCTCTCTGCCATTCCTCTTTGCTCTCCTAGCTGTCCATACGTTCTGCGCCGTGCCTTTTCTCGACCCGTCTCGCTCCTTCCTGTGTGTGCGAGGAGACTTATGGTGCTTTTATCCCGGAAGCGCTCTTTGAAGTTCACATAATGATTAAATGGCTAAGCTGTGTAGGTTGTTTCACTCTGTTCGTTGTCATCCACCAATTTTGGAGTGTAAAAGCAAAACAGAGATGGCTGGTAGCCCATAACCCAGTCATGGCCTGTGAACTTATATGAGGTGTTAGGAGAAGAACTTTCCCCTCTGTCCTCCCTTGCTCCCTTCTCTTCATGTACACCTGGATAGGAGTAGCACGATGGGGGTTGGACAACTCAGGGTACAAACAACAAAACTCTCCTTAGTCCACTCTGAGGCGCCCTCTCATTTTCAGTCCCCTCCTCCCTACCACTTGGCTAGGGCTAACCTGTCATTAACCTGGGCCCCTAATTGGCAGGTGCTGAGGGGCTTTGAGACAGTGTGATCACTTAGAGGGGAGGACAGACCAAGAGGCCTCTTCATTCACGTACTTGCAATTTGCTATGCTCTTTGTTTAGGTCCCCCTCTCCTGCCCAGGAGTAGTCCTCACTCTCATTCTTTGAGTTCTACATGTCAAAAAAGTGTATCTGTTCCTTGTGCAGCTAGAAGACAAAAACAAATTCTATGTCCTCTGGACAAAATAAACACTTATTGTATTCAATGTGTGTGAGTGAAAGAGAGAGTGTGTGTGTACGTGTTTGCCTGTTTAGCAGGCTGGATGTGTGGTTTGTGGCTCCTGGCTGGCTGTGAAAAAAGGAAGACTGTAATTTGTTGTACAACAAAATAACACAAGCCTTGGCATAGATGGAAATGGAAGAACCTGAATTCCCCAGCCAGGAAAAACAAAACAAAACAACTGGAATCTTTTAAAGGGTAATTTTTGAGCTAAATGTGAAACCGCTTTGTGTTTTGAACAGTCATGAGCCGTCGGAATAAATACGCTTGTCAGCGACATTCTACTGTAGCGTGCACCAGACCAAACCCGGCCCGCATGTTACCAACCATTAGAGAATTTTCGACTCAAAACATGCTTCAGGACATCTTCATCGCAGTAAATAACACTTGCCTTATTTAGAAAGAAATGCTTGTATTTAAAAGGGCACGTGTTTCTTGTTGAGACTGGTGGTTTTACTGACTCATGCTACTGCTGCTGCTGGTGGGACCTGGCAGGAAATGAAGAAAGCCTATTATCACTCATAATTCATGACCTGACACATGTGGCCTGTAAATTTATATTATTTGAATCAGAAGTCACATTCCCTTTTCTGCTTTAGCCATTGTTTTCTACTAGGCTGGTACATGCATTGCCACAAGACCAAGAGAGCAAAATTAAATGTAGTCATTGCGCTGTTCATTGCCCCAGATGTAATCAGTCAGCCAAGATATGTTTTGTGTATAGTCACTCACAAAAGTGAGTACACCCCTCACACTTCTGTACATATTTTATTATATCTTTTCATGGGACAAAACTATAGAAATGAAACTTGGATATAACTTAGAGTAGTCAGTGTACAGCTTGTATAGCAGTGTAGATTTACTGTCTTCTGAAAATAACGTCTATTAATGTCCAAATGGCTGCCAACACAAGTGAGTACACCTCACAGTGAACATGTCCAAATTGTGCCCAATTGTGTCAATATTTTGTGCTGCACAGGTTGCTATTGGAATCCTCTTCCACTCCTCCATGATGACATCACAGAGCTGCTGGATGTTAGACACCTTGTGCTCCTCCACCTTCCTCTTGAGGATGCCCAACAGGTTCTCAATTGGGTTTAGGACTGGAGAAATACTTGGCCATCACCTTTACCTTCAGCTTCCTCAGCAAAGCAGTTGTCATCTTGGAGGAGTGTTTGGGGTCATTATCATGTTGGAAAGCTGCCATTCATGATTCCCCTCAATGAAGCACAGCTCCCCAGTATTGGCAGCACTCATGCAGCCCCAGACCATGACGCTACCACCACCATGCTTGACTGTAGGCAAGACGCAGTTATCTTGGTGCTCCTCACCAGGGCATCATCACACATGCTGGCCACCATCTGAGCCAAACAAGTTTATCTTGGTCTCATCTGACCACAGGACATGGTGCCAGTAATCCATGCTGTTGGACTGCTTGTCTTCAGCAAACTGTTTGCTAGCTTTCTTGTGCCTCAGCTTCAGAAGATTCTTCCTTCTGGGACGACGGCCATACAGACCAAGCAGATGCAGTGTGCGGTGTATGGTCTGAGCACTGACAGGCTGACCTCCCACTTCCCTCTGCAGCAATGCTGGCAGCACTCGTGTGTCTCTTTTTTGAAGCCAACCTCTGGATATGGCGCTGAACACGTGGACTCAACTTCTTTGGTCAACCCTGTCCCAAAAACCACCAAATTTAACAGCCTTGCTCCCCATTCACACCTGGAACCTTGTAACTCTAACGAGTCACATGACTTCAGGGAGGGACAATGATACAATTGGGCACAGTTTGGACATCACTTGTTATTTTCAGAAGACAGTAAATCTATACTGCTGTAGAAGCTGTGCACTGACTACTCTTAAGTTATATCCAAGTTTCTTTTCTATAGTGTTGTCCCATGAAAAGATGTTTGCAGAAATGTGAGGGGTGTACTCACTTTTGTAAGTGACTGTAGATGTTTTCTTTAGTTTGCACCAGTAATACGTAGCTAACATGACCAAGAAGTAATGGAAGCTTCCTTGAAACTGAAAACACAAACCACTTGTTTGCAACATTTGGACTGGGGCATCTATTTCACTGTGATATTTTGTACCACATGACCTCACACCTGAAGCTCAGCGAGTCAAACCAAAACAACCAATTTTAATGAGAACAAACCATTCTCTACTAAACAACTTTTTAGCATCATGTACCGAATATTAAATTCCAAATTCCTAAACAAATGACTAACCTTATGAGATGAACAAATGGAGAGAATGAGTCATGGCTGTACATGCCTTCTCACTCAAAACTCACCAGTGACGCATTACACCTAGACATTTATCAATATCAATTGTCACCTATAACCGCTTACGAAGTGGCCTCGGCCCAAGTGACTCGAATAGCAACAGCAACGTATTCCAGTTTTCTTTGTGTTTGTTTTATTTTGAATAAAATGAATCCTTCTGCAGTTTTGCGCAAAAATGTATTGCTCATGTGTTACACAGTTGTGCTGTGCTAAACTGGCATCTGCTCATTTAATTAGTAGAAACATTAGCTGTTTTTTATTTTTGTTTAAACATACATGACGACTATTCAGGTAAATGGGTTTCTATTACAATTTTGATTGAACTGTTCCTTTAAGAAGAAGCACCATGGCAAGAATTTGTTTGTCCCCATTTCAGGAATTGCTTTGTTTTTCTTGAAGAACAGCCTTTATCATACATTTATACTGGTCCATATAAAACCAAGGCCTTTGTTGGGGACGGATGTCCTGCGATTTCGCCGCCTCCGACCCCCCCCCCCAAGTCTGGGCCTGGTTCCCATCTGTTTCTTCTTTATTGCGTATGGCCACACTTCAGGTCTGATGGGATGCATGGGCGGCTCATTACAGAAAGGCCCCCTGGGTCTTCTTGAGTCACTGTTGATTGTACTGTGTCATTCAGTGTTTAAAAATTCTTTGGTGCAACGTCTGTTTACCGTAAGTGCCATTTGCAGTGGCTGTTTTCCGGAAATGTCTCAGGCGCTCTGAAAGACGCGCATTCTTTCCGGAAAAAAAAATTGTTTGTGTCAACATGGTCGGTCTAGGGGTGGGCGTGAGAACAAGCATCACCTCGTGACGTTGGAAATGTGAACCCAATTGGTGATTAGAATTTACAACCATCGAATATCATTTTATGTATGGATTCAGACTCTAAGCATCATTATTCTTATTTGTATTATATTATAGTATTGATTATATGAGGATTAAAGCACTTGTGTTACAGGTGTGCTGTAAGAGAAGATAATCAGTCATGGGTTGCTGTGATGCAGCCAGTTATAACGTGCTATAAAGTTACTCTTATCGTTATTAAAGAACCTGTTATACTTTTAAGCCATTTATAGTAATGTTTAATGTTGTGGAACATCTATGAAACAACGAAGTTCCTGTTATCACTTACATCATAGCTGCTATAAACAGTCATTTCCTCACAAGCCTTTCTTTTTTCTCTCTCTTGTAGTTGATGAGAGAAAAAAATGCAGCTTCCCATGTTGTCTGAAAACTTGGTTAGTGCTTTAACTGTTGCAGTGCATGGACGCTGGAGACTCCTTCCAAAATGACAGAAACCTGAACAGGTGTGGGATTGAGCATGATTTTAGGGCACTAAGAAGGTTAACTTTAGATCTCCTACTATCTGCCAGGCTGCACCTGTGTGCATCTGCTCCTCATATTTGGCCATGATTACTGGGACAGTGGAACCTTCTGTGTTAATATCTGAACGTTCCATTTCCCCAGTAGTAATAATAAGATATTGGAAAGAGAACCATGTGTCGGTGCAAAGGCAAATTGAAAATGATGAGTAAGATGATGAATTCCATGATTCGTTCAGTCATTTCAGTGATTTTCAAATCGAACTAAGAATTGATCTTGCGCATTTTAGATGGCAGAAATTATCGCTGAACTGGCAAAACCTCCAGTGGCTTTAAATACTATAGGAACCTTTACCTGAGTGAAATAAAAGATGTATTTTTTGAAAGGATAACAAGAAAAGACAGACCAGTCAGTAATGTCAGTGAACATTTATATAATTTACATTTTAAACAAGTTGCATTTAAATAACTATGTAAACCTGTATGTAAACATAGAGACAGGAGTTTCTTTTTCTTTTCTTTTTTTTTTTTTGTTTTACATTTCATTTAAAGCTGAAGATATGGGGAAGACTTTGGTCATACTTCAGAACAGAGTAAATTAAGAGATGCTACTGCTTTAGAATGAAAGTCATTAGGCCGTCACACTGGTGTCTCTCACAGGATCTGGTTTAAACATAAAAAGTACAGAAAATGACTAATGAACAATAAACCAGTGCATATAAAGACCAAGGCACTTTGATTTGTGCCATCCATGAGTGTAAAAAGGGCAAACAACAAAAAACAGACAACATCTAAAGAGTGACTAATACCTCTATAGACACTCATTGCTCTTTAAGTGAACTTTGGTATCTAGCTCAGTATTCCAGCCCCACCCCACCCTCCGAACCCCTTGTTCCAAAATATTAGTGAGTGAAAAGAGAAGTACTCTCAGCTTCATAGCCAGTGTGCTACATGCTACCAGGCTCCTTTTTTTTTGGACCACATAGAGACCTCTACTCCAGGGATATTTGGTTTCTTCTTCAAGTAGAAAAGCAATAAATATCATATATGCCTTTGACTTCCTTCTGAATACACTCACAGCCTACATACAAACACACTCACAGTTTGAGGTAACTTGTTGAAAATATACAAAATGCCCTTTTTGTTACGCTGAGGAGTGCTCATTAGAAAATAGAAAGGGAAAGGCTGGTGGGTTATTTAAAAGCAAATCTCTTCCCCTCCCCAGCATTTAAGACCTGGTGATGGTGGCATTGTCAAAATTCCACTATTTTTTTTTTATATTACACCAGCCTTCCACAAAAGAGCTACTTTTTAAAATACTTGTCTGCATTAAAAATACAAATAAAAAAAAGAAACCCTGAATCAAAGCGAGCTCCTCAAATCTGGTACTCATTAGTTCATCACAATCAGAGGGCAAAGAAACAACTAACACAAGCTGCAGGAAACTATGTACAAAAGAGTGACAATAGAAAATATACAGAACAGTGAATTACAATGAATTACCCAGTCATTGTAAACATTGACAATAAATTAAGGAGGTTGCATAACAAACTGAACCAAATATTATTAAGGAATAACAATAGCAAAAAAAAAAATAACAAATATCAATGACATCAACAATAATATTATTATGAAATAAAGAAATAGATGATTGTCTCTAAAGTAAGTGTAGGACACAGTGGACCGCTAGTGGCCTGGAGCAGTGTCTCTTAGCCCTGAGTATGGTAAGTCCCTGAAAGCAAAGGTCTGAGCCTGTCTCCTTATGAAAAGGATTGTGTACACCTGTGGCTGTCCACAGCCAGACTGGGTGAACCGAATTAGGCTGAGGGGCAGCATGTCTTAGTGAGTGTGTGTGTGTGTGTGTGTGCTAGGGCTGGGGCTAAGATTCCATTGCCTCCACAGTCTCTTGTTTGACCTTGACAGGTAGAAGCTTGATAACCGATGTTTCATTGCTTGGCTCATACAGGCTGTAGGTGCTAGACGGATGTGACGGAGGAAGAAAATCTCCTCCGACACTGCCTTTGTGGTATGACGCCTTGAGGTCCATTTCATGGCAGATCAAACTGAAGATCTGCTTTTCCACCAGCCTCTCCACATCAACACCCTCAATCTCCTCCAGACGGTCAGCATTGTCACTGATGTCGAAGCGCTCGATCTCTTCGTTAATGCGATTCAGTTCGTCAAGGCTGCAGTGAGGGGAAGGCACAGCAGCCAGGCAGTAGCCTTTCAGGTGGAGGCGCAGGCTGCAGAGGTGGATATAGTTGCGGTGGCAGTGTGGACACTTGTGGGGGCGCTCTCGTGTGTGCAGCCGTTTGTGCAGTTTGAGATGTACAAACTGTGTGAACTTAGCTGGACAGAGCTTGCACTGATAAGGCTTCTCACCTGAGTGCAGCCTTAGATGGGTCTTCAGATTACTTGTGCTACTGAAACGCTTGTGGCATACCTGTTGAAACAGAACAAGGAGCTTTAGGACTGGAAAAGAACCTTCAACCTCCAAACCACAGCTAGCTGACAGGTGTTTAGTTAAGGAGATTAGTCTCACCTGGCATTCATGGGGCTTCTCTCCTGTATGGACCAGGTAGTGCTTCTGCAGGTGGGCCAGCTGAGTGAAGCCCTTATTGCATGTCTGACACTTAAAAGGGCGCTCGCCACTGTGGACACGCAGGTGCACCTGAGAATAGGGCAGATGGGGGAGCAGGGTTAGAGACAGTGTCCCATTCATAACAGGAGGTGCGTGTAGAACTGTAGGGTTGAAGAAAAGATTTCTGTTTAGTTTTTACCTTAAGGTTTGAGAGCTGTCCAAAAGTCTTGCTGCATACGTTGCACTCGTACTTTATTTTCCCATTCTGTTTCTTTAGAGGGTATGGCAGTGTCTTGTATCCCGCAGGTCCTCTCTTAATCTTGCTGACAATGATTTCCTCATCCTCTGAACGTCGGATGCTTGGCTGCGCTGAGGTTGGGTTGGCAGGCTGCTGATCGATGGAGACTGCAGAACCAGCTGTAGGAGAACCACTGATGGGGGCATGAGGGTGTAGGGGTTTGTCTTTCGGGGTCATTGCACTAGAGAAGGCACTCTTGGGTTGTGGAAGCAGGAAGTCCCTATGGGGTGGCAGCAGGAAATGCCGTCCTCCCTCAGGTGGAATCATGGTGGGTGGGAGGGGCATGTGAGGGGTCAGTAAGCTGCTGCAAAGGGGGTACATCCGGGAGAACATACTCCCCACTGGTGGCGTTCCACTCATGGAGTAAGGGGCAAAGAGGTAATGTGGGTTGGGGTAAAATGAGGAAAGGGAGTTGGGTGGGGAGTAGCCAGGATAGTGACGCAAGCTGCCATTGTAGAGTGGCAGGGCTTCTCTAGGATCTGCTGGGACAGGACTGCTTCCTGGACTTGTTTCAGGGCTGCTGCGTGCTGATGGGCTAGGGGTGGCTGAGGACAGCACAGGCGAGCGGGTGGCGAAACAGATACCTGGGCTTGTTTTTATTATATCTTCTCTGAGGTGCGGTTGTGGGCGGATTGGGTAGATGACACGGGGGTAGAAGGGTCTGTCAGGGCTGATAGGACAGTGAGGCCGTGTGGGTAGTGGTCTTGTGGGCTCCCGCCATGTGTCTTTGAGAATTGCTGACACCGTATGCTCTCTCTTCACAACAGGCTTTTCTTCTGATACCTGCTGCTTTGCTTCTATCAGACTCTGCTCTGTAGACACACATAAAAGAGGCACATTAGACTACAGAGTAAAGCACTGACTTAACATTCTTCAGGCACCATTATTATGTGCGAGTTC
>JAOTRJ010000024.1:13708475-13719311 GCA_028564905.1 Leptodoras praelongus | reverse complement strand
TTTGAGCAAAACTGTGCTCTTACCCTCTAATTGAACCTTCACACTCTGTTCTTACTGGTGCAATGTGCAATTAATGAGTTTAGCCATGAAACCTCCCACACTAAAATGACAGGTGTTTCATTTTCATTGTCCAACCCCTGTACAAACACATGTTCACAAACACACTCATTCACACATGGTACCTTGCATTGGAGTCCAACTTCTTCAAAACATCCATCCGAGTAAAGGTATGTTCATACATGCAATGAATTATGCTTGTGAAAATGAATATTCAAGATAATAAAATATGAACATCCATAACGTTTGTCTTTTTAGGTACAACAGTCTTATAATCCTCAAAGAATATGAACTGTCAGGTCTGGAAAGCTTGGAGCTGTTAATGCTGCACAGTAACACCATCCAAACCATTGAGGACAGGGCATTCAGTGGCCTTAAGTCTCTGCAGGTGAACAAACTTTCTTTAACCTGTACAGCTCGGATGTGTTGAAAATGATCATGCTTGAGATATGCCCATATGCAGTTCAGCTGTTCTGTCCCTGACACATTGCAAAGACAAGCACAAATAAATCTTTGAAGCAGAACAAAACACTTGGACCTCAGACTCTTTGTTTCCAAAACAATCCAAGGGTGTTGAATGATGGTCAGATGCTAAAATGAAACACAGATGAAATGAGGACAGATGAAAGGATGACTCATCAATCTGTGTATTCAACTGCGAAATATAATTAATAGAGTGCCTGAATGATCTAAAGGCTGCAATTTGCAAGCATATTCTGTCAAATAGAGTGGTTATTATACAGTACAAATCCACCTTTTTTTCTTAGGAAGGTTTGAGCTGGTGCCTTTTCCCAAGACAAATAAAGATTTCCAACTACTGACAAAGAGCAATGGGCTGTAACTGCTGAGTACATTAGTGGGGCTTTTTTCTCCAGGAATCTGTATTATAACAAGCAACAGAAGCCAAAATACAGGCAGACAGGATAATAATGGCCTATAATCATAGACCAAAACACAGGTAAACACAAGACTTGGACAAAACCACCAACTTAATCTGACAAAAATTCTACTGAGCAAGGAAATACCATTAGGATGGCTGTAAGTCCTGGATCAGCTTTGAGTTTCCCATTTGTACTGTTTCATGTAAGTCAGAGGAGGTAAAATAATCTATAACCACAAAACCATACTGATGCCACATTAGGATAAATAAACTGCAGCTTACTGATGCAAGAAACATGTGCAAGACCTCAAAACAAATAATTAACAGGGCAAACCCAGGACTAAAATAAATATATACTTTAAATAAAAGGTTTGTGGTTATTTGATTGGATAGGATTGAGTACGATAAAATGCATATTGTATATACAGTATAAAAACATTCTACCATGTTGTAGCTTAATTTCAGCTTTGGGCTATATACACTGATCAGCCACAACATTGTGACCACCTCCTTTCTATACACTCATGGTCCATTTTCTCAGATCCACTTACCATCCATCTGTTTATCTACAGACTTTGTTAGTCCCCTTTACTCTGCTCTCTAATGGTCCCACAGGACCAGCACAGATCAGGTACTATTTGGGTGGTGGATCATTCTCAGCACTGCAGTGACACTGATGTGGTGGTGGTGTGTTAGTGTGTGTTGTACTGGTGTGAGTGGATCAAACAGAGCAGTGCTGCTGGAGTTTTTAAACACTGTGTTCACTTACTGTGCACTCTATGAGATGCATCTACCATATTGCTCCACATTGTAGATGTAAAGTCAAAGACAGTAGCCATCTGTTATATTTTTGCATCAACTCAATCACTTGTCATGTGCAACTTGTTAGACTATACATTTTAACTGCTTTTTAAATGATTTTCTTCCTTAGGTATTAAAAATGAGTTACAACAGAGTCAAAGAGCTACGTAAAGAGACATTTCAAGGCCTGGACAATTTGTTGCGTCTCTATATGGACCATAATACCATCGAATTTATCCATCCAGAAGCTTTCTATGGTCTAAAGTCTCTACAGTTAGTCAATCTCGAAGGCAACGTACTCCAGCAGCTTCATCCAGACACTTTTATAACTCGGCGATACAACCAGATATTCAAACTTTCATCTATCAAGACCATATATCTATCAGAAAATGCACTGACCACTCTACCTGCTACAGTGTTCACTGGTTGCTACCAGCTAGAGAATCTCTTTCTCAGTGGAAACCCTTGGTTGTGTGATTGTCAGATGTACTGGCTTGCATCTTGGATCGAAAGAAATCCAGGTATGGATGTCAGCACTCTTTCCGCCCAGTCACTGTATATATATATATATATATGAGCTTATAAATCAGAAGGGTTTTTTGAGAGTCTCAGGTTATCAGCAGCCTTACTGCATTACAGGATCATGCTCAACACCAAACAACAAATTAATAGCCATATATTTGACAAAACATTTTTTCTACTGTGCATCTGGAAGGCTTAATCTTTGGGAGTGCAAAAGTAGGCCTTGTCAGCACCTCAACAGAAAAGAATGCAAATTACTCTAAAATTGTTACTATTGCCTGTTGTTTTCACATTGTTGCTTCTGCCTAAAACATCAATTTTGTGTTTACAGGTGTCCTGAAATGCAAAAGAGACAGGAAGTTTTCTGGAGAACAGATGTGCCCAATCTGTAAATCTCCACTTACCTCCAGAGGCAGCAATATTATTTATCTGTCAAGTCAAGCCTACACATGTTCTAAGCCATGGATTCATTCCCATTCAAAACACAGAAATATCACAATGGAGGAGAACAGCTATGCCCCAGTCCTTCCGAAAGACTTTATTGCTCCCATTGGAGTGATGGAAATGAACATCACAGACCAGTATAATAGTGACACTAGCATTGCCTGTGTTGTACAGAGGCCAGGGGAATTGGAGAACTTGAATGTAACCCACAATGTAATAGGTGATGATGTTACAACACTCAGTGCTACTGTGGTTACGTCACTTGTTTGTAATATTGATTACGATCACATTCGTCAGCTTTGGGGCATCTTTGCCTCTTACAGTGATTCTCCAATGAGACTAGAGAGGGAGTTACTTCTAAAAACATCACCAGAAATGATCTATAAATACAAGCAAGCAAGATCAGATGATACTGAAATGTTCACAGAGGTCCAAGCAGAAATTAAGGCAAATCCTGCATGGTTACTGCAAGGCACCATTAACTTTCAGCTGGACCTTACAACCACCACACATTCAACACTCCACATCAGATATTTGTCCAATATTGAAATGAATATTGAAAGCAATAAAGTGAGAAAAGAACGATCCAGCTGGACTATGATCAGAAAGCACAACCAGACTAAAACTGAGTTTTCTGTACTTTCTGGAGGTGTGGCTGAACTGAACTGTGAGACCTATGGGGATCCCAAGCCCTCCATAGAGTGGATATTACCAGATGGAATCAAGGTCCGTGCACCATATAGCACTGAGGATCGGAGGATAGTAATATTAGACAATGGGAAGCTTATGTTAAGAGCAGCAGATAGCTCTGATACTGGAATTTACCAGTGCATTGCCACTAATTATCTAGATGCAGATGTACTTACATTTAGGGTTACTGTACTGTCCCCAGATGTTGAGGAAGAAGATATCAATGGGGTTAAGATTTCACAAACAGTGGGTGGAAGCTTAGTTCTTGATTGCGAAACAAATGGTAATCCACAAGCCTCTGTACAATGGATACTACCAGACCACACTGTTATGGACCATTCTTTTGGAAACAGGAAACTCTACCCAAATGGTACTTTAGCAGTACATCCACTGACTGAGAGAGACAGGGGTTTTTACAGATGCTTAGCCGCTAATCATCTTGGGGTAGATTTATTAGTCTCCCTAGTAACTGTCTCTAGTGATGGGTCAAAAAGTGTGACACTGGCAAGCTTAGACGGGTCTGGTGATGATGTACAGCCGAGTACAGAAGATAGCAATATGCTTTACAGTGAAGGTCTTTCTAGTAGAATTAGCCAGGAATCAAGGACAATTACTTCAGATAGACCATACCCTAGGCTCAGGCCCTCACTTCGCCATGGTGTAACAAAAAATACAAGGGGAGGTAACAGACACACTGGGTGGTCTAGAAGGGTGTTTGACAAAGTATCCAGGAGAGTAGACCCTGAAAGATTAGCAGATTATATCAAAAGATCTCAAAACAAGAAATCGGGTAAAGATAAAGATGGCAGTATGAACCCAACAGATAAACCGCAAGCTAATGTAGTTGATGATGATACAGGTTCAGGGAATGTAGTGTTTGAAGGTGATGTTCAAATGCCAGATGAAGCAATATCACATACAGAAAATCCAGAAAATATCTATGGTAGTGCTACGACCACATATCACCTACTAGAGAATGATCAGACCAAGGCTGCTGATATCACAGATGATCTACGTAATGTTCTAACAACAACAGAAAACATGAGAACAATCACAACAGGTTCCTACTCTTACACAGATGCCAGCCCTATGGAGCCAAGTGTTACTCTTAGCAATTATGAATTTCAAAACGATGAGACAACACCTTCCATAACAACCCAAGGTTATAAAGTTGATCCTAGTAGTAGCAAATTCTACAGTTCAGAAAGAAGCATCAATACAAATTTGCAACCATTTACCATAAAATTTACAGTTACTGAGACCATGGATGAAATGGAACCTCAATTTTCTGGAGATACGCTCGAGACTGCAACTGAGGTACTGTCACATCTCAATACCCAGAGCCCTAATGTGACATCAATGCTGGATCGTCCAGTACAAAGGTTTAATCCAGTAGTACACACATCTACAGACCATGAGAGCCAAACCACTTTTACAGCAGTCACTACAACAGAAAGGGAACAAGATGAGATCATGTTTCATACTACTCAAAGAATCAAGTCTCCTCATCTGGCCCCTGGCTCTACCATCATCTCCCACCAGCAAATACACATTATTCCCCCCACCAAAAAACGACCAGGGAGGAGACGCAATTTTTTCAGCAGGCGCAGAATTATTCGGCCAAACAAGATTACAGATATACAGTCCTTACTGGATAAGCTGAAAAGGCCATCTGTAGAAAATGAGAGCAATGGTTCTGTGTCATGCACAGTGGAACTGACTACAGATTGTGATCATGAGAAAGAAATAAGAGAAGTACCAACTTCTTTTGTAGAAAAAACAGAAAAACTGTTCACAACAACCCTGAGCACCCCATTTATTATTTCATCAGTGATATCCGCTAAGTCAAGTGAGGGTCAATTGAAGTCAAATAGCTCCAGTGAATATATTCACTCTACAAATATTCCTGAACAAAAACTGGCACAAGATCCAAGGAAAGATGTTTCAACCACTGTTGCAACTCCAACTACAATAACCAAGGCTTCTAAAGTCATCCAAGGAAAGATACCATGGCACAGATTGTTTGGAAGCAAGGAGGGTCAGAGGGAAATTCTTAAGAGGCTTAGAAAGCCATCCAAACCATCCACAGCAATAAAGAGCGCAACAACAGTCAGAACCATGACCACAACAGCACCATCTAGAGTATTAACTACCCTACCTACAGCTGAGTCAGTGGGTGCACCAGTGACCGTCACACCTCCTGTGACACAAAGAAATCAAGGCAATCCAGGGATATCATCTGATAACTTATCAGGTTCATCAAAATTCACAGAATCACAGAATTCTTATGATGTCCATACATACCACAAAACAGCAGTAATGTACACACCAGAGACTACACCTATGTATGGATCCAGGCTATCCACAGCTACACCATCCCACATTACACCGATTCCACCATCCCTAACGACTACTAAAATGACATACAAGGAAGATACAGTTGAGTTCTCAGGCTCTGGCTCTGGAGGATCTGGGGGATTTGCTGGTAGGTCTTGGAGAAATCGAAAGCCAGGTCTCCACAGACGACGTTTCAGAGGAAAATGGCCAGTTAAAAAACCTACCATACAAGTTCCAACTACCAAATCTGCTACATTTGAAACCACATTTTTAACACCTCAGACAACTTCTAAACTAACCAGTCCCTTTTATATACCTACTACAGAGGTTGCAAAATCCTTTATACATACATCACCTGGCATAATAGACTCTGACAATGAAGAATGGAGAAAAACAGACAAACCTACCAACTTCCCAAATACTCATTCTATAGCAAGTGAACCATCCCAAACACAGAGCTTATCTTATACAACTAATACCGCAATGCCATACGTCACACCACAGTCAAAAAAACAGAAAAACAAAGTAAAAATTAACACAAATGATAGCATTTCCCCCAAAAAAAGTGAAAGGTATCAACCTCAGAGACCTGTGATTCAAAGAAAAAGAACAAAATTAACTAACAAGAACAGGGACCATCTTGAGCAACCAAGAGCAACTGATTACACTGACACTAAAAAGGATGGATCTAAAAGGAGGACCAGTACTGAGAAGACATTAACTTTTGACATGGTGTCTGTTGTCACAACAGAAGAAAACAAGAACATCACTCCATTTCCATCCAGCAGTGATATCTCTAATGAAATTACAAATACATATGATCACACCACAGTGTATGACACTACATCATCAACTACCAATGGATTTGAAACATCCACAAAGGAGGTAGATGATCCAAAGGATTCTAAACCAAGAATTGTTGGGGGACATGCAGCCAGTTTTACAGTCGAGTCAAGTTCTGATGCTTTCCTTCCTTGTGAGGCTACAGGTAACCCTGAACCTACCATCAGCTGGAAACGGTTCTCCTCAAGCACAGGTACCCATATTCTGAATTTGTAATTAAAGTTTTAAAATGTAGGTTTTGTATGGTATGGTAAAATGATTTGTTTCTTTTTATAAATATTGTACTGTTCTGCATTTGTTTTAGTTCTTTGCTTTTATGTTCTTCTGTTTTCATTTTAGGAACCACACTGACCATTAAAGGAAAAGTCGGTAAATTTGAGGTTTTCGGGAATGGAACATTGTTGATCCAGAATACAAACGTCAAAGACCAAGGACAATACATTTGTCTGGCTGAAAATACTTATGGGTCTGACAAACTCACTGTCATGCTATCAGTGGTGGCTTATCCTCCCCGGATATTGGAAGCAAAGTTTCGAGACATCAAAGCCCATGCTGGTGAAACAGTTGGACTGAAATGCAAGACAGAAGGAAGACCAGTGCCAATTGTGTCTTGGATTCTAGCAAACCGTACTCAAGTTAGGGGTCAAAACAATGGCCATGGTAGAGTAACCATTACAACAGAAGGTACTCTGGACATCCAACAGGTTTCAGTATATGATCGAGGACATTATAAGTGCATTGCAAGTAACCCAGCTGGTATAGATACAGTGACTGTGCATCTTCACGTGGTGGCAGCACCTCCTGGCATTTTGGAAGAAAAACGGCAGCTGGTGAGGGCTGATGTTGGGCAGAGTATATGGATGCCCTGTACAGCACAAGGAGACCCTCAACCCACTACACACTGGGTGTTTATGGATGGGACAGTTGTATTGCCACTTCACACTAGCCCCAGAGTGCACTCATATCCTAATGGCACCATTCAGTTGAAAAACCTGGATGTCTCTGACAGTGGAAAATATGAATGCATTGCTACCAGTTCCACAGGATCTGAGCGGCGAGTGGTCACACTATCTGTGGAAAAAACAGAAACTGCCCCCCAAATAATTGAAACATCAAGCCGGAGGACCGAGCTGGGATATGGCAGCCAACTTCGTTTGAACTGCTCTGCAACTGGCATTCCCAAACCCCGAATTATTTGGAGACTTCCATCCAAAGCTCTTGTGGACCAGTGGCACAGGTAGGAAAAAACTGAAATCAATCATTTAGTCATTTAGATAAAATGACACTAGGGTAATACATTATATCAGCTTTACCCTCCTTATGACAGTATTTTTCTTTCTATATGTATCAGAATTTTTGATGGTATATAGTGACAGACATACCTTTAATACTTGGAATGCAATTTCTCATTATCCACCAAGGTTCAAATCCCACCTTCATGTTTCCCTTACCAAAATCTCTTTTTTTAATTATAGAATGGGCAGCCGTATCCAGGTGCTGGAGAATGGCACACTTGTCATTGACTCAGTCAGTGACAAGGATGCTGGAGACTACCTTTGTGTTGCACGCAGCAATGCTGGAGATGATCTACAACTAATGAAAGTCTCTGTGTCCATGAAACCAGCTAAGATTGAACCGAAGTTTGTTGGGAAGAAACAGGTACCATATGGCAAGGAACTAAAAGTAGACTGCAAAGCTTCTGGTGCCCCTGTACCAGAGATTTCATGGGGTTTGCCAGATGGTACTTTGGTCAATAGCGCTCTTGAAACCGATGGCAGAAGAAGTCGGTCCAAACGTTATATATTATTTGATAATGGGACACTGTATCTGAATAGGGTGGGGATGGATGAAGAAGGTGACTATACCTGTTATGCAAAGAACAGCTTAGGCAAGGATGAAATGCATGTTCACATCACTGTTGTGAGTGCAGCACCTCGGATACGCCCCTCAGCCATCGCTTATGCCAAAGTCAAGCTAGGAGCCAACATCCGCTTTGACTGTGAGGCCATAGGGGAACCCAAACCAAAGATTCTGTGGATGCTACCATCCAGGGACATGATTGCTGCATCAAATGAACGATATTTGATGCATGTCAATGGGTCACTTGATATCCGCAATGTAAAGTTAGCTGATGCTGGAGAATATGTTTGCATAGCTCGCAATTCTGCAGGAGATGAAAGCAAAGTGTACAAGTTGGAAATGGATGGAATTCCACCCTTTATCAATGGTTATTACCAGAACAGGACAGTTGTTAAGGATACAGCAGAAAAGTATTCTAGGAAGTTACTAGACTGCAAGGCAGAAGGAGACCCTCCTCCAAAGATTACATGGGTAATGCCAGATAATATCTTTATCTCAGCACCTTACTACGGGAGCAGAATTATTGTTCATTACAATGGGACTCTAGAGATCCGGAATGTTAGACCTACAGACTCTGCTGAGTTTATCTGCATGGCACGGAATGACGGTGGTGAAGCTGTCTTGGTAGTACACCTGGAGGTTATCAACCAACTTATGAGGCCTATCTTTAAAAACCCTTTTAATGAGAGATTGGTGACTCAACTAGGAAAAACTACAGTACTTAACTGTTCTGCCGATGGAAATCCACCTCCAGATATGATCTGGACTTTACCTAATGGTACCCAATTGACTGGAGGGCCTACCTGGGGATCTCAACATCACCTAGGAAGTGATGGCACATTTGTCATATACAATCCAAGCAAAGGGGATGCTGGCAAGTATCGCTGTGCTGCAAAGAACAAGGTTGGATACATTGAAAAACTGATTATTCTAGAGGTTGGACAAAAGCCTTATATTCTGACACGGCCAAGAGGGATTATCCGCAGTATGGCTGGAGAACCCCAATTCCTCCACTGTTTGGCTGATGGAAGCCCTCGTCCCAACATCTTATGGACTGTGCCAGGAGGACATGTCATAAGCCACTCTAAGACAAGTGAACGTTACCACCTAATGGACAATGGTACGCTGGTCATCCATCAGACCAATTTACACGACCGTGGGAATTATATTTGCCGTGCAAAGAATAATGTAGGGGAGGCAATTCTAACTGTGCCTGTCATTGTAATCGCACACATTCCCCGCATCAGTAATGGACCCCCCCCAAATGTAAAGACAACAACGGGCACTCCTGTGCAGCTAAACTGCATTGCTGTTGGAATACCAAAACCAGAAATCATCTGGGAACTGCCTGACCGATCTGTTCTGTCCACAGCTGGAAAGGGAAGTTCTACAGGCAGTGAGCTACTCCATCCACAGGGCACACTTATAATTCAGAAGCCATCAAGAGCTCACTCGGGTCTATATAAGTGCTTAGCAACTAATCCTCTTGGGACAGACACCAGAGTCACATATATGACGGTTATTTAAAACAGGTAATAAACATCCAGCAGTGCTCTTCAAATCTGCAAGACAGCTGTCAGACACCAGAAACTCCTCTGTATATTAAGTGACATTATGGAATATTTCATCATTTAGAGGCCTAACAGTAGTCAATGTTTTACATCTATTTAACCATGTATCATTCTCAGATTCACATGGTTGGTATACCGATAAAGATGGAGAAGGATAGATGGACAGATGAATGACTGCACCAATCTGCTGTTTGGCATGAAAATAAATTTGGGACAAGGCGCTGAAGTCTGCAGTCTAAAAAAATGCTTTATGACTGAATAGATTTATGTTGAAAATATGTGTGGTACTAACATCGGGTGCTAATGTATACAGAGCTATTATTGCCATGTATGTGATTTAAACTTTTATTGCCCGTATGATACATAATATAGTGAGCAGCTGACATCAATCCCCTAATTTTTTTGTAGTACACTTTATGTTGATGTAAAATATTTGCAGGTTATAACATTTTACAACTGATTTAATATATTTTGAGGGGGAAAGATTTTTTTATACATTTTTATGTGATAAGTATACATGGACAGTGGTGTTCTTATTCTTATATTTTAGTAAAGAAACAGTGTTCATCACTATATGAATGACTTTCGAATTCTTTTCACTATTATGTCTGTGTTCCAGGTTTCTAACATGTGCTACTTCATCATTTTACAGAAAGTAGCAATAATAACAAACATTGTTGTAGTACAGGGGTTAGACAATGAAACTGAAACACCTGTCATTTTAGACAACAATAATTTATTAGTATGGTGTAGGTCCTCCTTTTGCGGCCAATACAGCATCAATTTGTCTTGGGAATGACATATACAAGTCCTGCACAGTGGTCAGAGGGA
>JAOTRJ010000024.1:13421615-13436783 GCA_028564905.1 Leptodoras praelongus | reverse complement strand
ACTTTTGGCCTGTATATATATATATATATATATATATATATATATATATATATATGCATGTGCACAAACACATAGGGTTGTATAATCAGTCACTTTATACCTGCATTCTGTCCTACTTCAGGTTGCAAAAAAAAACCTCTTTGTTCTTTCTTTATTTTTAAACTGGTTGTGGTTTACAAGCTGTGACATTTAACAGTGTTGGTTTGCATGCATGAGTAGTTGAGAAAAATGTTAAGAGCGTTTGCTTCTGGGCTGCATAAACAGGATATTTACATAGTGCTCCAAGCCTTGCATAAAATTACCATAATTGACAGGTCGCTATGGCCTAACCTCATCACATCCCTCTAATTTAAAGCGCCCTTTGGTCGTTTGCATACATGAAATGGATTTGTTGATTATTCTGATTAACATCCACTCTTCCAAAAAGAGATACTTTAAGGTTGTTTAGCTAGGCTTTTCACAGGCGCTTTCGCGTTCAGGTAGGCAGGGTCTTCGCTATCCGTTGTACCTCGGTATACTCAAAGGTGTCGCGCAACGTGAGATCCGTGGAAAAACTGTCTGAAATATTTTCCCGTCTTAACTACTCACCTCACAGAAGCGTCCGGGTCTAAAGTGTATCCATGCGCCGTTTACATTCGACCTACAGTGGCATTTAAATATTTAATTGGTTCACACGAGGTCATTCAATGAATATTCACCATTTTGGCACATAACCTTTATTAAAGCTGTGCAGGCTTACTGCTGTTCAGGTTTTTCCCTAGTGATTCCTTCCCCCTCTTTTTTTTTACATTTTTTTTTTTTTTTTTTAAGATTTATTGTGTGCACTTAACAACTACAAAGTGGCTTGCTTGAATAGTTTCTATATACGCAAAATATAATCACTGGCAGAACTGAAAGAGTCACGAAGACTTCAGCTGCAGAGACTGTTTTGTGGTAATGAGCTTGAATCCCATCAACCGTGTAGGAGGAAGAACAGGAATGGAGCCTGAGCCAAAGACTGGATTTTTTTTTTTTTTAATGCACCTGTTCTGCCTCTCCTCACTGATGTCAGCAGATCTGGATGGCAGTGTCACTTTGCATGGTGGCTATTAATGTGTCAGAACTCTGTCCTACCATGCTGTTGCTTACAAGAAAGGTGCAAACTACAAATGCATGGGCGGTTTGTCTGGGGGGCTTGGCAAAAAAAAAAAAAAAAACAACTATTAATACAGATTTATAATCTTTTCTCTTTTGTACATTAAAGAAATACCAAAATAGAACACCTTGTCTTTTGTCAGACCCCTTTTTTTTTTTTTGTTAACTCCCCCATAATGCATTTTGTTTGCCCTTTCTTGTAGGGTCAACCAGCCAGAAAGTGAAAGAAGAGACCACGCCACACGTCCCCATCTCTGCCAACTCAGCCCCGCCCCCTCCCGCCCCTTCACCACTCCTGGGTCGCCCAGGAGCAGGCCCGAACTCTGCTGGCCCGCCCCCGGGTTCACCCATTGCCAGCAGCACAAATGGCGGACATGCTTTCTCACCGGCACTGGACCTCTACGGTACCACCTTCCCCCTGGCGGGTAAGGTGGCACTGGGCTCACTGCTGCAGCGCCAGCTTATGCACACATTCTACTCCAAAGCTCTGCAGGACTTCGGCCACTCCCACTACACGCCCCTGGCGTTGGCGCCCGCACCCCCGCGGCAGCCCTGCGCCAGCCCGGATACCAACGGCACAGCGCCGTCGCCCAGCCGCTCAGAGGGCGCAGGCAGCGCTTCCGAGGGTGAGGATATGGACACGGCGGAGATCGCACGCCAGGTCAAAGAGCAGCTGATCAAGCACAACATTGGGCAGCGAGTCTTCGGGCACTACGTGCTGGGCCTGTCACAGGGGTCCGTCAGCGAAATCCTGGCACGCCCCAAACCATGGAGCAAGCTCACCATCCGTGGCAAGGAGCCCTTCCATAAGATGAAGCAGTTCCTCTCTGACGAGCAGAACATCTTGGCACTGCGCAGCATCCAGGGCAGACAAAGAGGTGAGGATTACCTCTACTAAATTAAACACTCTTTTTTTCTGTAGCTTGAGTCTGTTATTAGCAACAAGCCTCATTCATCAGGGTCACAAGAGTAGTTCCCTTTTGTGCCTTTTCTAAATGATGTTTGATAGGAGGGTGGGTAGTCATGCCAGTATGGGAGGGGCATCAGACACACACAATACTCCCATTCATTATCACATTCTTCTATTAACTGCAGTGGTATAACCTTTGCCTCACTGTTCTGTTTATCTGATACATAAAAATAAATACACATAAACAAATGACCTAGATGGCTAACGACATTTATTTAGAAGGATGTTGCTATTGAACAATTTGAGCTACACCAAGCAGTATAATATGAAGCATGTTCTCTGGAATACCTGCGAGTTATTACTGGGCATGACGGCATTCATTAATTGACAAGTTAGTATTGGCCCAAGTTTGGGCCATCATCTGAGAAGGGAAAGATCTAGACTCTAGCACATTAGGACATTATTACCCGGGTATTAAAACTGGCATTTCCAGTTAGTATGTCTGAATAGACATAATTAACAAGCAACTGCTGCTTTGTTGTGTAGAAAAGTACAGCATGTACCATATACCATGATGAACTGGTTTCTCGTCCTGTGCATATCGATTTTACTGTCAGTTTAGATTCTTCACATCTTTTCCATCACGAATCATGTCCGCATGACCAAGCTTCCGATCGTCCTTCAGTCTCTGCCGCCTGTCCTCACCATGCGCTAATCAATACCGGAACCTTTTACTAATCAATAGTATTGACCTAGAGGGAAGGTAACAATAAGGTCCGGAGAGTTTCATTCCACGCCACCTGCACCTGTCTGTGCTGACCTAGGATCATCTTCATTATCAAAAGTAAAGTGTACAGACTGATCTCAGGCCAGTGTGGAAATGATTTCATATATAAAGGGTCTGGGTGCTTCCCAATGAGTCAGGAACCTAGTCTGAGTTGAATTGGCTTGCATTTGATTGGAGAAGGTCTTGGAGTGGAGGCCTTGGCGAAGTAATTAGGCTTGGCTTCAGAACTGGCCGGTGTTTGTCTCACTGCTTTTGGTTAGTGTATCTCTCAATTGCTCAAGTGTTTGAACACTTAAAATGCGATGGCCACTCCTGTTAAGTCTGAGGTCTAAACTGAAACCGAGAGTTTACAGTCATATTTTTCCTTGGACAGTATTCTGTTTGGAAGATAGCATTACCCCAGTCCTCATGACAAACATGTAATTTGAAGTCTCTAGTGGTCAAGCATGCCTTGAATGTATTAGCCTCAACTTGGGCACCGACACATACATCCTCAGTAGATTTTTCGGTGTGGAACTTGAATCAGGTCCATTGTCAGTCATTTCCAACCCGTTCTCCACTCCACCCTCCTGGCTGTGCTAGCGTTCAGCGTTCCGTTCAACCACACGTACCTTCTTTCATCTTGTCGTCCATTTTTTTTCTGTCGTTTATTTTGACAGAGAGCCCAGGCCAGGCCCTTAGCCGCATGTTACAGGAAGGCCCGAAGCGGAGAGCCGGCTCGGAAGGCGCCCCGCGGACAGGTGTGTCCCCTAGTCCATTTTTTCCAAGTTTGTTAGATAGTTGAGTGTGGCCAAGGTCCTCTGGTGACCTCCGCTTACCTTTCGCGCTCTTATAGAGTTTAGTATAGTATAGGTTTAGGTTTGACAGTGAAGCTTGTGTCAGTGCCAAAAAAAAACAGTTATTTCCTCATTCAGTGAATCAGTTTGAATGAAAAGTTAAATCAGACAGAGAAACTACTCGAGTCCCCTTGACTTGCTGCCCAGTTTTGCATGGCGTCTAACGTCAGGTGGCGTGGAATCTTAGGACAGCCACGATTTCATCAGTTCCTAAAGAATAGAACAGAACAACGTGCAGATTTTGTGCTCTGTGGGTTTTTCAGTAAGTTCATTCCTGTGGATCACAGGCACCTCCAGCACAGTCCTTACCACACTGCCTGATTGACGTCAGGCCAAATTCCCAATATATAATTTAGGTATTTTAATGAGGGCTCATTTGTGAGGGCTGGGTGGCGTGAAATATCCCTTTCTAAGAAGCGGGTGTTGCGCAAATACCTTACTTGGTCAAATAAACATACCAGTTTGCTCACTTGGTTTTTCACTGGTGGCCCAAAACTAATATTTGAAGCCACAGGGAAGACTTTTAAACTGTGATAAAAGTATATTGTTGGATCAGTGTCTTACAAGAGGGACAGTGTTTTAAAGAACCCTGGTGGTTGACTTGGACACAGCTGGATACCACTTTACATACAGCCTGCTACTTCAAGAATCACACCCTCCATCATTTCAGATGTTACCACATGCACACACATTTTGAAATGTCCTAGAAAAGCAGCAGCTCATCAGTTAGATGTTAAAGCAATAAAAATCAATATAAATGTTCTCCACAAGTTCACAGCTGCAATCCTGTTTCTATTGTTACCACTTATACTGATCAATCTTGCTTATCTTTTCTTTGATTTCTACTTCCTTTTTCTAGGCAACATTACCACCCGTATCCGCACACCAGAAAGCGGCTCTGACGAAGCTATAAAGTCCATCCTGGAGCAAGCCAAGCGCGAGCTACAGGTCCAGAAAGCAGGCAAGTCTAGATCTCCTATTGCCCCACAAGCTATTCAAAATACATCCCAAAATATTGTCCTAATTTGTTTTGTTTCCCCCGTCAAACAGCTGACACGTCCCTGCCTCCATCCTCATCCAGTGGTGGAGGAGGAGGTTCAGACGAGGCCATCCGCTCCATCCTAGAACAGGCACGACGGGAGATGGAGGCCCAGCAGGCCTCCTTGTCCTCCTCGTCTTCGTCGTCATCCTCTTCCTCCATCTCCTCCTCTCTCTCTCAGAACGATATCTCGTTATTGTCGCCCAAAGTGTTGGCGCCATCGCCACTGGGTGCCCCCCTGACCACCTACAGCCCCCTGGTGCTGGGCTTGAAGAAGCCTCCTCCTCTTCTTCCCTGTTCATCCTCCTCACCCTCCTCACCTTCTCCGTCCCCTTTACTCGACTTCAGCAGCATTAAAAAGGAGCGTCCGGTATCTCCAGGACAGGACGGAGCCTCCAGGATTCAATGGCGGGAGCAGTGGTGGAACAACTCGCAGCCAGAGCGCCGAGGATCTGGCCTGCCCGACGAGAACCACAGCCTGGAGGACTCCAAGGAGGTGAGGAGATCCTCTTTGACTTTGTTATTAGCAGGTAGCAAACTGGGTCCAAAGAACACAAGCAGATCTTGGGGATGTGCATGGCTACTGGAGGCACGTCAGTAAACATGAGCTACTTGTGCATGACTGAATAAAAGCTTATGTTGGTCATACTTGTGCATGACTAAAAGGCTAACTGGTAGCCCAGAATCTCTGTTGCTTTACCGTGCATGGCAAAGAGAATGGCTTTCAGTGTTACCGCTACCTTTAGATGTTTGAGTGTTGTATGAACCTACAAATATCATTTTAGGTAGTTCAGTGGTAAATGTCTGTTCTAAGAACCAGAAGGTTACAGGTTTATCAGAGAACCTTTTTTTGGACCGTTGAACATGTTTAAGGTCCATTTATTCCTTCTATACCAGCCTTTTCACGTGCAACGGACTTTCAGAAGCCAGTTAGCTACCGTTTAGCTACAGTCTCATTAAGATTGTAGATCTGTCGCTGCAGGTTGAGGGTGTGTTCACACTTGCGCGCTTTCTCAGACCGGAGGCAACTTGTACCAAGAAGCATTACGGTCGAGAGATCCAGTCTCTGGTGTCCCTGAAACTGCTGGTCTGGGGTTCAGATATCAAATACCATGCTTGGTTAAAATTCTGAAGCTTCAGCTTTTACAGTAGCAGGGAAAGGAAAAAGTTCTGGTCCACAGAAGAGATGATGGAACACCATCTTGATAATTGTGGCATTTCAAGCATAAATAATTTAACCTATAAGGAACATGGGATTATTTTTGTCTGTGAGAGGAAAACTGATCAAGGTTTGGAAAGAATTTGTCCTTGCAATGATAACATCTTTACATCCTAACATCCCAACATACAAGGCCAGAGTTGGTTCTGGTACAGACTCGAGAAGAAAAACAACATTAATGACAAGATTGTGAGTAAATGCTTCCTGCACGATGGCACAGGTACTTTGTTAGTGCAGTAAAGTAGTACTGTGAGAAAATACAGTTATTGTGAGTAGGATTCTTTTGCATTGTTACTTGCCTAACGTGAGCATTCCAGGTACAGATGCTAAAAATTTAATTTAGTCACCATGAAATAAGGTTAACAGTGATGTTTAAAGCTCTATTGTCCACTGTACAGCCAGTAATATGCCCTCGGTTGGTTCCTTTCCCCACGCTGCCCGTCTCCTACCCTGTACTGGACGGTACTGACTGATGCTGGCCCCTCCCCTCTTTGTGTGTCTCTGTGCCAGACGCCCCCTCGGCTGCTCGATGCCCCTCAGTACTGGAGTGAGTGGCACCACGCTGGCTCCGCCTACCCGGAGCTCACCGGCACCCGCGTGCCAAGGCCTGCCAGAGCACCCGTGCCCCCGCTGGCGCCCGAGCAGTGCCAGCTGTTCTCATGCCGCGAGCTGGACACTGTGGAGCTCACCCAGCTGGTCAAAGAGAAGCTAGCCAAGAGTGGCGTATGCCAGCGCTTGTTTGGAGAGAAGGTCTGCGTGCCCCTGTCTCCCTCTCTATCTCTGTCCTGTCTCTGCATCCCTAACTTTCTTACCCCCACTTACCATCTCAGCACCCACTAACTCCCTCTTCCTACTCACACATTGTCTGCTCCACTAGAACAGCGAAATCCATTTACAGTTGCCAATAAATTAAACCCGACCTGAGGTTTTCAGAGCAAAATCTCAGGTTAAAGTCACCAACATGATGTATTTCAGCGAGAAATTGGTGCAGTCTGTTTTACTGGGATGTTAGTGTTCCATCAGGCCTTCCACAAATGAAGCGTTGCTCAGACCACTCCTTTGTCCAGAGGATTAAGGATTCTAAAACGTGTCGGTTCACTCGCTTTCCTTTCGCACTCCTGTCCTCGTCCATCAGCTTCAGCAACGTCCTGTGAACAGCCACACTCAATTGCTCCTCGAAATGGATTCAGTTATGACGTGCTGCAAATTACTTTCCCGATAATTGCACGAGTTTAGGGTAAATTCTCCCTAGTTTTTACAGTTTATGCATTAAAACTGGCCTTTGTCCTATTGAATTTCAATGTGAAGAAAATTTCAGTTCACTTGCTTTCCTCCTAATTAAAGCCCCAGGGAATTGAAATGTGTGATTGTGGATGCAATAAATATGAAGAAGTGATATCCACATGGACGCTGCTAGAATTCCCCACCCCCCTTTTAAACGTAAAGCAGACAGGGTTATCTTGGGTAAACCTTGAATCGGTGTCCGCCTCATTGCCAGTCTTAATATCAAAACTGTGCTTTCCTTTTGAGCAGACTCAAAGTCAGTAGTGAAATATTAAACAAAAGCTAACCTGTAAATGTGGGTTGATTCCTTTTAGCTTGCGCCGTCATGTTTCGTTTTGCTTGAATGGCATAGCAGGCTGAGAGTCTCGGGCATCTTGGTGGTTTTTATTAATTCATTAATTTATGAATTTATTTATACTATATACTGGATGTATATTAATACTTAAACGTGGGCTAAGCTGGTATGAAGTAAAGGCTGCACTTTTCTCTAAGGTATTCCATTTGGTGATTTGCATGTTACTAACTGTTCACTCCTGAGCTAATCCGAATGCATGGCCATAGTAAGGACTTTTTTCTTTTTTTAATATGATGCTCATGTTAACAGGGGAATAACGTCTTTTCTCATTTGTGTCTGACTCAGGTACTAGGGCTGTCTCAGGGGAGTGTAAGCGACATGCTGTCTCGTCCCAAACCATGGAGCAAGCTGACCCAGAAAGGTCGCGAGCCCTTCATCCGGATGCAGCTGTGGCTCAACGGCGAGTTGGGACAGAACTCGGTGAATCAGCCAGGACAGATGCAAGGTAAAGCACATGCTAACTAATGGCTGGCCTGTTTAACGCTCCTTGTTCACTGCTTGGCTGAGTTAGAATTGAATTGATTTCAGTGCTTATTTGAATTTATATCTGTAATATATAGTGCTGCACTTCACAGCTCCAGGGTCAATGGTTCAGCCATGGGCTTGGGTTGCTGACTGTGCAGAGTTTCACATGTTTTTCCTGTGGGTTTCCTCTGCGTTCTCCGGTTTCCTCCTATATCACTGAATGAAACTATACAGATCCATTTCACAGTGTTACGGCTCACGTTTTTGCACTTTAAACCGGAAGTATACTTTTAAAAAAACAGAGGTTGAAAACCTTATATGAGGCAAAAGTGTTGTTTCCTTTATAGTCTACTACCAGGCCTGTATTAGCATCATCTGTCTTTCCCACGCACTAAAAATCCAAACACACGTTTCAATATGCTGAAGGTCACGAGGTCATTGTCCGTCATGGTGCAATCTGTCCCAGGGGAGTCTGCTTCACACTCTGTCTGGACACTCAAATTGGTTTTCTGTCACACTCCCTCAAACACGTTTCTCCTTTCACTCCTCCATGCCGGTGTTTAATAAATCTTTCTCATTTGTCACACTGTAGTTCAGTCCTTATTACATACACTGTTTCACTTTGGCATGCTACGTGTGCACACACACAGCCCAAAGGACAGATTAATACACGCTTTCTTGATGCCAAGCAATTCCATGGCTATACCATATAACAGTACACATATATATATATATATATTTACACACAAACACAATCTTATAACAGTGTAATGGGGGAAAACATGGTAGTATTAATACACTATAGTACCATTATTTCAACATCTGTATCATAGCGATATATCATCTCAACCCTAACACACATGAGGTTGAGAAGGAAATAAAAAAATGGTAAGTGTGACAGATAAAGCATCAGACACCGGTTAAATGAAGCGGGGTTCACACCAGGCCACACCTCCTTGTTTTTTTTGTTTTTTGAGGGAGATTGGGGGTGGCCAGAGGGATGCAGGAGAAATGGAGAGGAAGATGAGCTGAAAAAGCCCAAAGAGGCCTAGCGCTGCCCTAATGAATTACTCCCATGGTAACACTGATGCAGGGTAATTACCAAAAAACCCCTCAGCCTACCATTCTCCAGTCGCTCATTTGGATGCAAATTATCGCCCGTTCGCAGTCCGCGTTGAATAGATTAATGTCCAGGCTCTTAGATAGGTTGTGTTTTACCTAAATCCTATCATAGAGAGTGCAGGAAGAAAAGAGAATGAAGAAAATGATGCATATTAAAGAATTTTTTAACAATTTCCTGTACAGAAATCTATTTATTGAGAAGTTGCTTATAGTGGACTGGGAAACACCCTGGACGGGTTGCCAGTCCATCACAGACAGACACATTTATACACACACACACACATACACACACACTCACACCTAGGGGCAAATTTAGTATCTCCAGTTTGCCTGACTGCTTGTCTTTGGACTGTGGGAGGAAACCAGAGTTCCCCGGGGGAAAGCATGCAGACTCCACACAGACAGGAATTGGAACTCGTGTTGTTCTTGCTGTGAGGCAAAAGCGCTCGGTGCCACCATGCCTCCCTGAATAAAATATCTATATGTATACACTGAAGTACCAGAAAAACTGGTATACACAGCAATGCCAGCTATGCACGTCATTGGTTGCGTCCGCCAGTGTGTATATAAAGCGATAGACATCTATGGAAGCTTCTAGAGCTGTTTCTGTCATGATAATGATAATGCTGATGGAGATGGGGCATAGCATTTCGGAGGTAGAAGCAAAGTTTGGATTTTCACATATGAGCATTTCAGTATCTCAGTAACATCAGAATTCAGATTTAAGGAATAAAACCTTTGGAGTCGGGTTGTTATAGGAAAATGATCAGTGATTGATGGACTGGGGTGGTGTGATGTAAAGCTGTAGTCTGAGTAACAACACAATCCAGAGTGTTTTACTCCTCTTATATGACAGAAAGTTTCCAATGATTAAATTATTTTTTTAATTATTTAACCAATTATGAGGAATTTACTTTAATTTTACTACGAGTGAAACTCCTGTGTTTTAGCACTCTTGTGCACTTTTCAGTGCTGTGGAATTACAGACAGAGTTTATCCTGGATTCTGTACAGCTGGGAAAATAACCATGGCATGAAAAGGTGGCTGTCTTGTACGCGAAGCTTAAACATTCACACACACACACAGACACACACACGCACACACACAGACCCGGCAGGCTGCTGCTCATAGGTCAGTGGCAGCACGTCAGAGTGCCAGGCTTTGCCCCAGCGCCCATCACTCACAAAGCCCGGCCCTACCCGGCAGAGCCACATGTCAGCATCCTGCACGTTGTAGCAGCGTCTGATCAAAAGTGACTAGCCCTCGCTCCCTCTTTTTCTCTCTCCCTCTCTCCGCGGCATGGCAGGAACCTAATCGAGAGTGACGGCTTCCCGCGACTGCTCGCTTGCGGACTGCTTACGGAACAGGACCGCCGAAAGGGACGCAGAAATGAGTGGGAGGGAAAGAGGCGGAGGAGAAAAGGGAGAGCGTTTTGGCATTGTGTTGCTTTTTTATCCTGTAGCGACACTGCAGAGTATATCGTGTTTTGTTCTAGTGAAAAAACGCAGAGCGGAAAATGAAAAACTACAAGTAGCCGCTGTAGATAAATTCTTCATTCCCAAAAGCAATAGAGAGAAATTAGTCGTGTCCAAGTGTCAGGAATGGATTTTGTTTTTTAACCGAACCAGACCGAGTGTGGTCACTGACTTTGGCCTCAGTTATAGACAGATGGGCTCCTGGCGTGCGTGTGTTTGTGTGTGTGTGTGTGTGCGTGTGTGTGTGTGTGCGTGCGTGTGTACACACAGTCCAAGGCCTGCAGCTGTCCACAGAACACACAGCCATCAAGTACACGCTAATTGAAGACAGAATGTTCCTTGGAGTATTTCTCCGAGCCGTCCTTCAGGACACGTCATGCCATCAAGTGTGAATCGTTCCGTCATGTTCAAGTAGGGATGAGGATCTTGTACACAACTAACCGATTAAATAAACCTCAGGTCCTCTGTGTTCAGGATGAGGCAAGCAGGGAAAGTTTGAAATGCGTTAAATCGGTACGGAGTCATGCTCTCCAGATGAGCGCTTTTCCAGACCTTTGTTTATACACAGCGTCTGTGATGATTATGACTGGTTTGCACAGGATCAGTGATTACTGTATACACAACAAAAAAGATATTTGCGTAACGTGTACAACGTGTACGTCTGGGTGCAAACGGACTGCTTTGACCTTTATCATAGCCGCTTGGTGAGGGGCTGCATGAGAAGCGTTTACTGTATTCTGCATTTTAAACTCATCCAGTAATTAGTTTCGACTTGGGTTTGGATGCAGAAAAATAGAGTTTAGAGTTTAAGAAAAAGAGAAAAAAAAAATATATATATATATATATATATATATATTACCCATTTTATACCACCTATCTACAAGTCATTGCCAGACGTCATTCATTTTAACATCGGAGAACACTGTTGCACGTTCTTACTGAAAAAAATATATTAAAAGTTCAATAAAATACAGTAGATAAGCCAATTGATAACTACTAATCTGTATTGATTGTGCTCAGTTCCATGGATGTTTTGAACTCACCTATATTGTCTGACCCTGGCTGGAAGCCCCACCCCCTTTCCCCTGTATATTTCACATTAGTAATCTTTTGCCCAGCCGTCTCATCTGAACTTCATTCAATTTCCCCAATTCTGATTGTACATGTGGGTATTAAACATATAGGAAGTAGGACGGGGTGATTTGACAGTATAATATCTATCATGATAAATTGTCACAGTACACTATTCTACAGTATTGTGGGTATCATGGTATCTTATTATTTTTTTTATTCAAACAGCTGATTTCATAGTTTTCCACTTCTTGAATTATTGAATAAAATTTTTAATTAACAGTACTACTTTTTTGGTGGTTGTTTATTATGAAACCTACATACACTGAAGTACCAGAAAAACTGGTACTGCAACAACTGCAATCATACACAGCAACGCTACCTATTCACGTCACTGGTTGGTTCTGCCAGCGCGTATATAAAGCAATAGACATCTGTGGAAGCTTCTAGAGTTGTTTCCTCTGTGAGAATGGCAAGTTATCACAGTTCTGAGATGTTTGACGTGGTTTAATAGTTGGAGCTTGTGAGATGGGTCATATCTTTTCAGCGGAAAATGCAAGGTTTGAATTTTTTTGGATTGTGAGTACAAGAATTCTGGCAAAACCTCAAACTTATAACAGCAGTGCGGCTGTAAAAAGACTCTGGGTGAACGTGACCAGCGTGGGCTGGCAGGAATCGTTTCATGTCATAGCTGCCTCAAGTAACAGAATTCAATGCTGGAGTGTCAACAGACGTCAGCAACGTTCCCTCCAAGATCCTGTGGGGAACCTACCAAGTGTTAACTGCTATACCAGTTTTTCTGGTAACTCAGTGTATATTGTGACATGATATTTTAGTCCACCTGTAATTCAAATATAAATAATATGCAATATGGACTGTTCTGTTTAAAGTGAAGTGCTTATATGCATCTGAAAGGACGTGAATCCTGCCTCCCCTTACACGATGCCTGTTCTCTCTTTCAGAGGGCACCCCGAAAACGTCAGGCAGCTGCAGTCCGGCCCCCGAGTCGCCGCTCAGCTCAGCCGAGGAGTCTGTGAAGAGCGGCGGCGAACCGCTCGGCTGCACGCAGGCCCCGGGTCCTGAACCGTCCCCATCCGGAGACTCGGTGGAGCAACCTGGTACCCCCGTGCCCCTGCCTCTGACCAACCTCACACCCTCCGGCCTCAGCATACAGGAAATGGTGGCCATGTCGCCGGAGCTCGACACCTACGCCATCACCAAGAAGGTCAAGGAAGTGCTCACTGACAATAACCTTGGTGAGTAAGAAGATTTCTCACTGTACACTGGGTTTATTAGCTAGGTGTACCTACATACTAATAAACACCCTGATTACACCTCTGCTTATGTGATGCTAGGCATAGGCACAAATTCATATTCATGGGAACATTTCAGAAAACATGTCCTAGTAAGACTATATGGAAGAGTTCCCAGGACAGGAATGATGAGATTGATGAGAAACAGGTTCATACAGAGAACTTCCTTTACCATATGTGACAATTAAAGTGGCGTACACATTCACATCCCAGAAAGTTACACATTTCATTCTGGACCACATTAATTTACAAGAAAAAATCACCACCACGCCCAGCGTAAATCGCTTTTATAGATGCAGAAGGGTGTATACTTACATTTTTTGCATAGTAAACTACAAAGATTTGCATCTCATTTGTATCTGGACAAGTGTGTGTTTGTGTGTAGCGATGCCGCTGTGTCTCTGTTTGGTCAGTTGGCTCTCTGTGTTTGACCCAGCGTGTTTACTTTACCAGCCTGGATGTATGCTCAGGTAGTGGACGTTGAGATTTCGAGCAGATAAATTCAGCTGGACGTTTGCATATCCGTTTGCATGAGCATGCGGGTGCTATGCGTCATCTGACCTTTAGCGGAGACGCTGTCGTGCTTCTGGTCTTCTCTCGTATCACGCCAGCGGTGCTGAATTACCCAGGGCGATCGGTACGTCTGGAGGTGTACCTGTCTGCCGAGGGACTTTTACACAGGGTGTATTTCAATGCTCGTTTAAGAGCTGCAGCTCAGCGGCTTGAAAGATTAGATTTTCCTTTAGTTTTCCTTGTTTTTGAAGGGATTAGACAATCTCAGAATGATGCTACCACCACCATGCTTCGCTGACAAACTGCTTCTGTATGTTTGCTGAGTTTTCTAGCACGTCTTGTGGAAAATCCAAACAGGATTTCATGAAAACGCCAGCAACCTGACAGGAGCGGTTTCTCAGTAAAGCATGGTGGTGGTAGCCTCATGCCTTGACCTCTCGGTTGCATGTATCTTAATACAACATAGTCTTAGCAAAAAATATTGTTGTACATGTGTTTATTACTAAATTTAACTAAATTTATTCTCGAAACCGAGAATTTTGTATGAAAAACAAAAGGAGATGAATGTGATGGACAAATTGTGAAAGAAAGAAGGATAGATAGGGGGGAAAAAAGACAGGAAAAGATACAATAAAAAGAGATGATGTGTGAAAGTAAACTAAGAAGAGAGAAATGAATGTGTCGGAGGGTGCTGGAAAGAACGACAGAAAAAAAAGGGGAAAGGGAAAGAGAGAGAATCAAGCAGTGAAAAAAAAATTCTGAGAAAATGAAGAAAAAAACTGAACAACTGACAACTTGAGAGTAACGAGGAGCACAGGATTAGTGCATGAAATACACCAAGAAAGATTGCTGCGAAGATTTTTCGAAAAACACTTTAACTTTATTGCTTAGTCTCTAATGAAGTTTCTGGGAAGTTGACTAACATTAGTCTTCGTAATATTATTATTTTTCTAAAAATATTACCCACTACAGACGTGCAAGTGTTTCATTTCAGCTCTCGGCTGCAGCTGAGAGGGTTTTGCGGCTGGACACCGGCGGTGTCGCGTGTTGTGCGACGTGTGAGCACACGGAGCAGGGAAGTGATCTCAGCAGGCTTGATTGAGTTACTGAGTTCACTTTTCCACTTGCCGAATTAGGGATGAAGTTATGTCTGCAGGTCGACTGCTTTAGGGACAGATGAGCAAAGCCAGGCACGCCTGCGAAGACGACTCTGTAATCAGTGCTGACCTTTAAGCACTAAAAGAGGACTCGAAATTGTAGTTTTGTTCCTAGAAGCGTTAAGGTTTTCCATCTGCCAGGCCCCAGATAGGTGTTTTCAATAACAGCGTGGTTATGATGAAGAGGAGGACGAAAGTGGAGTGCTTATGTCAAGAGCATGGCTGGCCTACTTTTCTCATTACAAGCGCTGCATGAATTTTGTAGCGTTTTTGGCTGAACTGGAAAAAAAATACTGTGCTAGTACGCTGGGTTTTTTTAGGGACAGTTGTCTGCTTCAGTCAGTTCTTATTATATATTCATATACGTGTTTAAGCACTGAACTACAGTACAGGCCAAAAGTTTGGACACATCTTCTCATTCAATGCGTTTTCTTTATTTTCATGACTGTTTACATTGTAGATTCTCACTGAAGGCATCAAAACTATGA
>JAOTRJ010000024.1:13401736-13417184 GCA_028564905.1 Leptodoras praelongus | reverse complement strand
GCCACCAGGCTGGTCCAATTTAGCCATGAAACCTCCCACACTAAAATGACAGGTGTTTCAGTTTCATTGTCCAACCCTTGTACACCTTCATGTTAAACCTGACTGCTGCTGTTATTGAGATCCCTCTCTGTTCATGCTTCCACAGCGTACATGAAGCGACGCCACAGCTCGGTTAGTGAAGTCCAGCCAGTGGACAGTGGCCTGACAGGGTCAGATTTCGGCCCAGGCACCAGCCCTCAGCACCACCCTCAGCAGCAGCTGAAGAAGCCGCGGGTGGTCCTGGCTCCCGAGGAAAAGGAGGCGCTGAAGAGGGCCTACCAGCAAAAGCCCTACCCCTCTCCTAAGACCATTGAGGAACTGGCAACCCAGCTCAACCTCAAAACCAGCACCGTCATCAACTGGTTCCACAATTACAGGTACGTTCTGCAAGACACGACTTCGATTAAGGTAGTCTGAATCCTGTTGTATGAGGTGTTTTTGTTGCTTTGTCTGGAAAGTAATGAGAATGAAATTCCTGCACTGGGTCAAGGTCAGATAGAGCGGGATCTCGGATCAATGTTAGGACCCGTTTCGGGTGCATTCCTAGCCTTCCATAGCCTTCTCAGTGCCCAGACCTTATTGGTAGAAGTGCATCAGAAAGTCTTGGTTACGGACAAAACTACCCTATCATCACCCAGTCATTTAACAAGAGAGCCCAATTTCCTGAACGGAGTGATTACCGGAGATGAATCATGGGTGTTCGAGTACGATCCAGAGACAAAAAGACAAAGTGCTGAATGGCACACAGCATCACCTCACCCAAAGAAAGCACGCATGAGCAAATAAAACGAATCAAGTCACTGTTCGTCGTCTTTTATGATTCTCAAGAGATCGTCCATAAAGAATTCATAGCAGAAAGCCAAACAGCTAGGAGTTAGGGAGAGGGTTTTGCTTGTGCACCGTCAGATCACCTCTTCATGGATCCTCCATCATGACAACTTCACTGGCCGTGAGAGAATTTTTGAACTGAAAAAAACATCCCATTCCTTTCACGTCCACCCTACAGCCCCGACTTGGCCCAAGATTAAAACACATCCCGTCCGTAAGATCTACGGAGCACGGGAATTTCATTCTCGTTACTTTCCGGACAAACCTTGTATATTAAAAGATTACAGCATTCTTTTTTTTGGGGGGGGGGGGTTTCCCCGATTTTTCTCCCTAATTTAGTCGTCTCCAATTCCCACCTGTCAGTGCTTCCCCCCTTGTCAAACGATGAACTGCCAGCCAGGGAAGGTGAAGCCATCGTGTGCTTCCTCCGATACACTTGACGCAAGTTGGTTGCAAGGTCATGCAACTTTCGGGAACGGTGTAACGCGCTTTGGAGGAGAGCGCTCCCGCCCACCTCTTGTATACATGATCACAGACACCTGTGATTGGTCAGTGTCACACTGATTGACATGGAGGGAGAACGTATGCTGCCCCTCCCACCCTGAGAGCACGACCAATCACCCGGATTCGAACTAGCGATCTCCGGATGATAGGCCGAACGCGTTGTCGTTGCGCCACTCGAGAGCCAAGATTACAGCATACAACCTCAACCAGCATCAAGCATTAGTATCAGGTCATTCTTTAACACTGGGTTAGGAACAAAAAAAGGTGTTTAAGTAATAATAAAACACCCCATTGTTAAAAGACCACATTTATATGAGTTTAATTTGTAGTCCTCGATTATGTAAAGTCCTGATGCGCGAGATGGCGCTGTAGAAAGAACGACGTGTTAAAATGAGCGCATAAATCCTGGCGTTTGAATTCCAGCAGGCTCTCGGGTCAAACACCATGTTGTGTTGTTGTGTTATGTTTACAATTTCTGACCAATCACAGCCGAGAATTCGACAGCGCTGTGCTATAATGATGTGTTAAATCCTGAAGAAAGTTTCATTCATGTTGGAGAGTTTCATTATTAAATAATGATATCAAAATGTTTCATTATGAAACGATTAAGATTTTTGGTTGCAAAGCTGGATTGTGTCTGTAATATGGAGTATCTGACAGCTGGAAAAATGTCAGCTAGCTTAAGAACGTGTGTGTGTGTGTGTGTGTAATTACATTTGCAGTATTTGGCAGATGCCCCAGTCCAGAATAATATCCAGAAGTGGTTTATAGTCTCCATTATAAAATATGTGCTGATATATACACTAGGACAAACAGGCCAAGCTTTAACGCTATGATTAGACTAAACCGCAGTCGGTGTGGAGCTAATATGCGGATTAGTACAGCCACAGAATCTTCATGTTTGCTTAAATGCTCAAAGTCTTCATTATTTGTTTGAAGAACACATAGTCGCCGGACATTTTCCGAAGTATGACTAAGCATAAATGTTTGGTTTTGTTAATCTGATACTACACTGGTTAAGAATATAAATATACCCTCATGCCTATACCACATCAGTTTGCCTAAGATTAGAAAGTTTAATTTTACTTAATGAACGACACGTCGCACAGTTTACCGCTTTGTAGTTGTGAAGCATCCGAGAAACAAGTTCGTTCCTGTTCTATTATTAGTCTTAGATTATCACCGTATATCCCTGCAAGTTGTTACTATAGAAACAAGAACATTACAACAAACACATTAATATTAACAGTTACAGCTGGAACTACTTGTGCTGTTATACATAAATGATGCCCCCCTTCTGACCAATCAGATTCAAGCATCCATACAACATATAACATCTTCATATCTTAACGTCATAGTTGTCTAATGTATCCATTGTTCATCAATCAGTCTGCCCAGCTTCCTTTTCCTCCATCCATCCCTCCATCCTTGAGACTTTCCAACCGATGCATCCCTCAATCAATACATCCCTCTCATCTGTTCATCCCTTTATCCACCAATCCATCAATCCCTCCGCCCTGTTGTCTCCATTAAACGTACCTCCACCTATTGATCCATTCCTCTGTCCATGCAGCTTTCTATCCAAACATCCCTCCATCATTGCATCTCTCCTTCCCCCAATCTCTCCATATGTAGATCCCTCCATCTATGGATCTCTCCTTCTCTCCCTACATCAATGCTCTCTCCCTCTATTCATCTCCAAATACACCCATAAATCCTACAGTATATTCAGTCCATCATCCCTCCAACCCAGACCTACCTCTATCCATCCATTCCTGTAACCATGCAGCTTTCCATCCTGATGTCCGTTCATTCATACTGAAGTACTTCCCTTCATCTGTACATGCATCCCTTGCTCTCTCCTTATGTGTGTTTCCACACATCCCTCCATACAGTTATTCTTGTCTACAGTTCTCCATCCGGTCATGCATCCCACCATCCATACCTCACTGTCAATCATTACACTTCATCTGATCTTTCCATCAGCAGTCTCCCTCCAGCAATACAGCTCTCTATCCATCCATCCATCCATCTGTCCATCAATCCATCCATTCCCTGTGTACATCTATTTCATTTGTGCATTTCTCTGTCCATTCATCCATTTGTAGATCCATCCATCCATCCATCCGATTCAATTCTTACTTAATTGTGTTCTATACACTCAGATAAAGTACAAAACCCTAATCTATTCTCTCTCTCTGTCTGTCTCCAGGTCTCGTATCCGTCGGGAGCTCTTTATAGAGGAGATCCAGGCAGCAGGCTCAGGCTCGGCTTCAGCAGGTGAAGGCGGCTCCCCCTCAGTTCAGGCAGGAAAAGCAGGCGACGGTTGCGACGGCACAGATTCAGACGGCATGGCCGAGGGGCGGCACGACACCCCCATCGATGACAAGCCCGCCTTTGGCCTCGAGGACATGCCCAAGGAGCCCACTCCGTCTAACTCACCATCCCCAAGAGACCCCACTACCTCAGCCGCCGAAGGACCTGGCACCAGCGGGCACCAGGGCGGCACCTCGGCCCTCGGCCTGTTCGGCTTCTCACGCAACCCCAAGGACAACAGCCTGCACAAAAAGAAAGCTGCCAACCTCAATAACATCATCCACCGGCTGGAGAAAGCCGCCAGCAAAGAGGAACCGTCCGAATGGGAGTTCTGAGTCCTCGTAGTGTCCTCACCCGCTCACAAACAAAAAAAACCACACAAACACACCCTCCCCACTACCCCGATCTGACCTAGGAGGACGCGCGTACCTCCTGAGGGCATAGCCAAAGTCAAGTGCGGCCATGAGACTTTTATTATTATTTTTCTTTAAAGAGGAGGAGAAAGAAGCGAATAAGTGCAGTGGTGCGTATAAGACGAGGAAACGGATCGTTCCGGATTCTCGTACCGATGTTGAAGCACTTAGCCGTCCCGTTGGCCACGGCGCCCGGATAAACCACACCCGAACTCAGCATTAAGCTGCCTCTCTCATCTAGGGCTCTCTCATTCAAAGGCACACTTCAAGGGGAGGATCAGCACACTCGCCTCAAAGTGCGCACAGACTCCGAGCTCTGATTCGTCACACTGTTGGTTTGAGTTACTGTTACACTTACTGTCTTTTTGTCTGCTTTTTTTTTTTTCTTTCTTTTTTTTTTTTTTCTCACACCATGTGTTATATTTTTAACCTACTCCATTATGCCTGGCTGAAAAACAAGAGGATTGAGAACAAAAAAAAAGACAGTTACTGAAGGAAGGGAATCGGAAGTTCATCCTCACATTTCCCATCTCTCCCTCCACACCCGCCATCTAATGGCTGAGGACCTCCTGCATTTCTTCACCTCCTTTTTTCTACCAGGAAGTCCTCTGATGAAGAACAAGGTTTTATATATATATATATATAAAAACATATATATATATATATAAATAAAAAAATATATATATTGCAATTCGGTTGCCACTAAGAGATTGCACAGTCTATTGACTCTAAAGGACAACGAAAAAAAGTTACAGAACACACCGTTTTTTCGAAGGGAGAATTGACTTAAAGGAAAAAAAAAAAGACGTGTTTTAAAACTTTGGAAAGGAAAAAAATCACTAATTCTAATAAGAGTTTTTGTACGTCAAAAAAAAAAAATAATAAGATGCAAGATTTAGAGAAGAAAAAAACAAGGACAAACCGAGAATATATCGTGGTAGGTGACGTAGTGATATTTCGTCATGTAGAGCTCGTGTAGTGCACATCGACTTCGCAGCTTTAACGGCACGGTTCACGCGTTATACATTATATCGTTTTAGATCACGTTCCGAAAAGAAAAAAAAAAGAATAAATAGGAAAACTGAGAAAATTTTAACGAATTTAGATGCATAATAAGGGCCTGCTTTTTTTTTTTTTTTTTTGGAAAAAAGAAAGAAGAAAAAAACGTCGGTATCTGTCCCAGGAACAGTTCGAGGACTAGAGGATTGTGGGGTTGTAGTACTGTACACATGAGATACAAGTGGTACTGTTAAGTCTTTAGGGAGGGGTTGGGTTTTTCCTCTGACGTCGCCAAGAGATGCACAGTTCACTTTAAAGATAAAAACAACAGCAGCAGCAGCAAAAAGACGACGACGACAACGAAAACGTACACTCCGCTACTCGGCCGTGACGCGGGCTTGTGACGCAGGCGTGTTTTGTGAGAATTCGAGGGATTTTTAAGGATTTCCAAATTTCATTCCCTCCTTCGTCCCTGTTAAGTATAAACGGTACCCGGAAAAAAAAAGTTACCAAAAGTACTGTTACATTTGACGGCGTTTGAATCAAGCACACGCGAGCACCAAGTACGTGATACCAAAGTATTGCTTCATATTTCTTAACTAGATGCATTTCTTCCTCACTTCAAAAAAAAAAAAAAAAAACCTAAAAAATTCATTGGTATCTGTGCAGCATGTTGGCGCTTTTTTTTTTTTTTCTTTTTTTTTTGGTACTCGAGGTAACCCATAAAAGAGGCCACGCTGTGTGTGAAGACACCTCTGTCCTCTCGAACCCTGAACAAGCTCTCAGTGCCTGCCAATCCACTGCCTCCCTTCTGTGTATACACGTGTGTCATTCTGTGTATGACATGTGTCAGTTGAGCATATAACACTCACACACTCTCTCTCTCACACACACACACACACACACGTAGCGTGCACAACTGCCCCACTTCCTCTCTTCTCATAAGCTGTTATCACCAATCATTATCATTATAACGCTTCTAAATGAAGTAGTGGATTTTATTCCTTTTTATTATTATTATTATTATTATTATTATTATTATTAATTTTGGATTTATTATTATTTTGTATGTTTTAATCTTTTTATCGCCATATCCTAAAGCATCATATAGAGTTACGAGTTTATTTGGCTTATTTATAGATGCTCTGTTGTTTGTTTTTATGACTTTTTTTAATTGTGTATTGGTCTATAAGAGGGCAAGTAACTTTTTTTTTTTTTTTTTTTAAATTTTAGACTGATTTTAGACTGCCGGCAGTATTGGGTTAATATTTACAAGATTTAGTTCTCATACGTTGTATATTAATGAATTCTGCAGATTATTTGAGCTCGTTTCTATTTCTTGGAATTCTGATGATGTCACTTGGAAACGATCGCGGCGGCATTTTAACGGCTGATGAACGAGTAAGCTGTTGATTATTATTTTTTTCGTTCGTTTATCTGATCGATGGATTTTGTTGCTCTTTACTCTCTCGCGTAGTACGAAGCGTCGTGTGTCTGTCTTTGTATCCGCTGATTTACTGAGCGCATTTGACTTGTTTGGGAAGCTGCCTCTTTCCCCTTTTGACATGTATGCTTTATTATTAATTTTTTTTTTGTCACGTGCAAACGAGCGTGTTTCGCACCTCTCAGGCCCTGTGTACACTGGCGTTTCTGTCTCTGCGCTTCAGAGAATGTGGACTTCCCTAAATGCTGTGTTCGGGACACTGCAAGATGATCGCCAACTGTGTGTGTGTGCGCGTCTGTGTGAGTGTCTGTGTGTGTGTGCGTCTGTGTGTGTGTGGTCTGCACTTGGATCTTGGTTTTTATATTTGATGGTATGTGTGTTGATGGTGTGCCTATTTTTTACCCCATTCACATTTTTTTTTTGTGAAAAGTCTGCACTATTTCAGCATTAATCTCTGAGCTCAGTACAGTTGAGGCATAAGGAGGGCTTGGTGTTTGTGCTTTAATTTTAATTATTATTATTATTATTTATTTTTTTATTTTCCCCTCTCAAAGAAGCTTACAGTCCTCTTTCTATAACCATTAGAGCTGCTTACAAACGTTTGTAGCATTTTAAAGCATTTAAAAAAAATTCCACCAAGTCAACACACACTATAAAATCATATATTTAAAAGTGAGAAGTAAAAAATGTCACCTTTTTAAAAAAAAAAAACACAAACAAAAAAAACCAGCTTCTATCAGCCAACATAACCTTCAGTGTTTAAAATCCACCGTGGTTTATTTTTTAAATCTTTATTATTATCCGCATTAACGTCAATCTCGAGCCAAATCCGTCTCCTTCCTTGCTTCACAACTTATTGAAATATTTATTAAAGCTTCTCGAGGACGGCTTACAGTGACCCGTTCATGCATAAGGACGCTCAGGGATGTTAAAGATGCCCTCTAGTGTCCGATTGCTTTTTTTTTTTTTTTTTTTTTCTCATATAAATTGAAAAAAATAATAATAAATCTCGGGGTCAGGAAGCAGTTTGATTTATTTTTAATAAATAAATAATTCTGTCCTGCAACATAAGTCTGTTAATGGAAGGCTTGGGTTGCTAAGCGACGTAATGTAAAATATAAAAGGATCGGAATGTTCCATGAATAAAACAGGAAAATGGGTAATGGGGTTTATTGGTTTTAAAAACAGGCGCATTAATAATACAGGAGTCCATTACCGTGATGCGGACAGAGGTGCGTGTATATGGAATCAGAGTTGTTATATATATATATATATAGAGAGAGAGCGAGAGCGCCCCTGTTATTCACTTACACATAGTCTCACAGGCTCCCTGTTCACCATTTTAGAAATCCTGTCGTTCTGAATCCCTTGTTTAGGCAGCATCTTGTTTTCTAACCCAACACAAATTTATCCTCTTTTTTTTTTTATATTCAATGATGCAGAAGATACTGAGAGAAAAATGTAGCAAGATAACTTTTGTTTTGTTCTTCATTAGAAAAGTCCTAGTCTAGCTGTCTGAGATAAACGCAGAGGAACATATCATAGTAGTATTTTTACGCATCACACTAACGAAACAGGAAGCATATTAATGTAACATAAATAACATCGGTGTTATGTTGGGTGACTAAAACTGTTTCAAATCTTTATGGAAGTGTTTAATGAGCGGAATTCATTCAGACAGCACTAATTTTCATTTATTTCAATTGTCATTTTTTTTATTTTTTTTTTATTTTATTATTATTATTATTTTTAATCCTGCATTATAAAGTAGCTCTTAACAAAGCAGCGAATTAACTGAGATATTTGCGGTCCCGGTGTATCCCCCTGGTGCAGTCGTGTGAATACTGAGCACAAGCTATTTTATAATCGTTTCATTTCGCTTATTGCCATGCAGCGTTTTAGAGGAGATGATGATGATGATGATGATGATGATGATGATGATGTTTGGCCTTATACAGCACTGCATCACGCTTTCAAAGCACAAAGACAGAGAGATAGAGCATTTAAATGCGTTTAATCTGTGAAGGTTTTTCAGCTGTTACTGCCGTCGAGATTACTGCAAAGCCCTTTACAGGTTCAATGAATCGTCTTTGCAAGCACTTAAAGCAGCACTCTGCGATTTGCGTTACGCAAAATTCTTTATTTTTTTTAAAAAAAAGGCTCCAAAACACGTAAACGCAGCCTCCCGGTCCGTTAACGCAGCTCTCATTGGTAATGGTAATGAAATTACCTTGGATTATCTTGGATGTATAAACTTATTATACATGCTTATATAAACCCACTCAGATCTCGTAACGTTTGACTTCCTGGTTTCACCAGTGGTGCGCTGACACGTTTACGCGTCCTGATGTCTGATCTGTATCTAAAGCACTTCCCGATTGCACAGAAATACCCCATCGCCGATAAAGCACAATCTTACACACACACACACAGTCAGGATTCTACATTTACATTTATGGCACTTGGCAGACACTCTTATCCAGAGTGACTTACATTTTATCTCATTTATACAACTGAGCAGTTGAGGGTTAAGGGCCTTGCTCAGGTGCCCAACAGTGGCAGCTTGGTGGTGGTTTGGCTTGAAAATCCCAACCTTCTATTCAGTAACCCAACACCTTAACACCTTAAACACTGAGCCACCCCTGCCCTAGTCTATTGTTGGACTAAAAATGAAACAGATTTTCATTAAAGAAAGACAAAAAGTCTCCCTGAAGCTGAGGCACGGCGGGTCGGACGAGCTCCTGAGCTCCTGAGCAGTGCCTTCTCACCTTACCTCGTACGACTGTTATCGATATCGTTACTGAGAAATGAAATAAGAGATTAAAAGCTTCCGTACTGCTATAAAACTAAGACAACACTAACGCAGACATTTCTGTAATTATTCCGATTATAAACACTAAACGTCGCCAGTCTCGACAGAATGCTCAGTACTCATCCCTGCCCTCCCCCTCCTTTTTTTTTTTTATTTTTTTTTTTTTATGAATAAATTTAAAATTCCTTCACTTTTCTAATTTTAATATAAAATACATCTGTCTGCAAATGCACAAACATCAAGTTCTCCTCCTGTCCTTAACATTTTATTAGTTTCCTCATCTCCTCAGAAAGCTTTCCGCAGCCACACCACACACACACGTCCTTATTATTATTGTTGTTATTATTTTCCTTTAGGGGTTCCGAACATCTGATTAAATCCTCCAGGTTTTTGCAGATTTACTGAATTATGTATGGTTTAATTTAACATGGATCTCCTTTTCCTTGGTGCTCGAGGCTTTTTCTTCTTCTTCCTTCTTTTCAGCATTGCGCGTCACTGTTTTGTACTGACTGGTCAGTGGAAGATATTTAGTTTAATCTTATGCGAAGTTATTCATACACTGATGAGAACACTGAGTTAAGTGACTTGAAATGGACCCGTGTTGAAGTGTTGTTTGGGGTTATTATTTTGACGTGTTGTCCTGCTCTTCTTTTGTTTCGTTTTTTTTTTTTTTGTTGTTGTTTTTTTGTTTTTTTGTTTTTCTGTTACACGATTGGATGAAGAATTCAGACCCATGATTTCATCTGCTGTTTTCATATCGTCGGGGAAACGAATAAAAAGAGGATCCTTTACAGCAGCTCTTTTCAAAGAAACCAAATACTGTACTAAAACGGGTTATTGTGTGCATGCGAGTGCATCTATCAGGTCAATAAGGTTGTTTTTTTTGTTTTTTTTTACGTTCGTTCGTTTGTATTTTTCCACCTCCTTCCTGTTTGATCTGTTTTATTCCCTGTTCACTTGAGCTCAGGCTAAAAAAAAAATCATTCGTTCATTTCATTTAAAGTCGACTCGGGTTCGAGATTTGAACGCTCTAAAACCTCTAAAGGTTTTCGTCACGACGCTCCTTATCAAAGAACTTTATCCTTTTTCTCGCGACCCAACTGCTGTTCATTTCTCTTTTTTTTTGTTTCTTTTCTTTCTTTACGTAAAGGCACTGATCCGTTTCTAAGAAGGTACACACACAGACACACACACACACTCACTGAGAAGGGTTATTTTTTTTTGTTGTGTAAAGAACGTTCAGTTCTCTGTGTGTGGATCAGATGCTCGCAAACTGGCGCCACAGCTCGAGAAAGGAAAAACGGACGACGTGACGTGGTAGACGAAGAACGAGACGCTGGGTCTTCGTTAGGGCATTTAATGGTTTTGAAGTTTTGTTTGGTCGAGACTTTTTTCTTGGGGTAGATTCCTGATGATAGGCATGCACCGGGATTTAATTACAAATTGCAATATATATATATATATTTATATATTTAGGGATGCATTGCTACTATACTAACGGGGTGATTGAGAAATGAGGACCTGATGGACATTTTATGTCGATCGAGAGCGTAAGGGTGGTGATGAAATGTCCTGAATTCCCCTGAGAAAGAGGGAAGGATGCCGCATAGAGCATCAGTGCTCGCTGAAGCGAACTGCTCGTTCTCACAAGCTGCGGTTTCAGTGTTCGTTGTTCGCGAATACTTTAGTGCGTGTGCAATTCACGGCACTTTACGCTTCCTGATGCGCGCTCAGATCAGCAGCCCACACCGTCTCTGTTAGAGAGGACATTTTTGTCACTGTGCTTGCACACTGTGAAATTTAACCCATCTGTGCAGTGAGACACACTAGGGGCTGTGAACACACATGCCTGGAGCGGTGGGCAGCCCTAGCCACAGCGCCCGGGGAGCCAATGGGGGTTAGATGCCTTGCTCAAGGACGCTTCAGCCAAGTCCTTTAAGTCGTGGGAATCAAACCCGGGACCTTCTGATCATGGCGCAGACACCCTAACCACAAGACCATGACTGCCCCCGTCTTCAGGTTATCGGTATTGCAGTTGTCAGAAGGCACTGTACATTTACATTTACATTTATGGCATTTGGTATGGCTGACACCCTTATCCAGAGCGACTTGCATTTATCTTATTTACAATTTACACAGCTGAGCAGTTGAGGGTTAAGGGCCTTGCTCAACAGTGGCCATTTATCAGTGGTGGGATTTGAGCTCACGACCTTCTGGTCATTAGTCCAGTGTCTTAAGAACTAAGATCCACTGTCCGCTCTAATAGCTACTCTCAATATTTCCGCAGCTTGCTCGATTTTATTATTAACCTTGAAATATGTTTCGATCACAGCATAGACGGTTGATACGGATGGTGTCCGATATCCTTAGTTAGTACCACTGCATCCCTATTTATAACTAAACAAACAGCTATCCTTCAAATTTGTCTGACAAAAGAGTCTCCACCCCCATGCTACTGTTACATGCCTACTTGAGGATGGTTTTATATGCGAATTTCAGGTTAGCTCCTCCCAGTTTTCATCATCGTTGGCCTCCAGAGTGAATTGTGAATTTCTTACGAGCGCATTTTTGTGAACTCGAGAATGAACTGTTATTTTTCTACCGAAATAGATCAGAGATTCTATACACCACCATGCAAACGTTGTACAGATTTTACCAAGACATATCGTATAGCGCGTCGAGCCGTTCTTGTCGGCGCTCGTGCGAGTTTTGTTCGTAGCGTAAGTGCACAGGACGACACTGGCCTCTTTATCAGGACAAACGAGCCTCCGTTGTTTTGTACTCGATATGAAGTGGATTCTTCGGAAACCGAACGGAATCACTGGGACGCGAACACGTCAAGTCGTGTAGCCGGCTGATTTTATGTTTATGGAGTTAGTTTCTTATGACGTTCCTTTAAAGCGTTTAGTGCGACAGTGAGGAGCGATTCGCTCACACGTTTTTATACGAATAAGCTTTAGGACTAACGTGTTGATTTCATGCGTCATGAATCGCTCCATCATCCCAAAATCCCGAAGCGCAGAGGATGCACGTGTTTTTATTTGGAAAGAAAAGAAAGAAAAATTCCCAGTTTATTCGCTACGGCTTTGAGAACAAGACGTCGGTTTAGAGTCGCCTCGGACGGTGGGGTGGATGGGAATCGTAGTCTTTGCTGCTAACTGGATTCGTGATCTTTTTCTCCACGTTGATTTGACGATTCGTTTATGAAACCGTACTCAGATGTGAATTGGTAAACTATGTTTTCATCGGTCATAAACTTAAACCGGGTTACAGAAGCATTTTGTAAGAAGTTGTTTCAGAGATTACAGTTAGTCATTTGTATTTAAAAAAAAAAAAAAAAAAAAAAAAGACAAAGGAGAAAAAAAAATCGAACTCTACTTATTGGCCATTTTGTGGCTCCTCACCTTTGATCACTTTACTACTTCAAGCCACCCTGCCAGATTTCTAGTCTTTTTTCTAAAGAACAGTTTTGCAGCTGAAGCTTTGGAAAGCTGGGACACTACTTTATTATCTGGGGTGGGATTATATCAGGACTGACACAAAAACAAACAAACAAAAAAAAAAACGAGGGGGCAGGGGATTTGGGGCCACACCCACACCCACACCCAGCCTTAAAGTGCCAGAGGCCTCAAAGCCCCCTCGCGTATATATGGTATATTACTTACGGGGAAATGTTTTTATTTTGTCCACTAGCGTTTGAGAAGCGCTCACTACGAACGGGTTTAAGACGTGCACACAGTCCAAAAAAAAGAAATAAAAAAAATTAAAATAATGATAAAAAAAAAAAACAATGGCGCGCTTACTTTCTATGTATAATATCTGTAATAAGATGTACAAACTTTATCAGATCGTGATATGGATAAAAAGGCCTTTGACTGAAAGGCTTTGAAGGTCAGGCGAGTTTTTTTTTTTTTGCGGGACGGATACGGATCATGCCAAATACTAAGATTATGTCAGACGTTCCCTGAGACTCTTTTGAGGTCTGTGTGTCTCGACGTGGTTTTGTATGGTAGGATGTGTATATACTTTTTTGTGTTTTTTGGCATTTTACTTTATCGGTCATCCCTGTTGATCTGTCGCAGTTCTTAACTTCACTTGTCATCACCAAGCTGCAACTTCACATTGAAGTTTTGAGACAGAGTCGGGCGTCTCAGGACGAGCATGCTGATGTCTCGCCGTTCTTTCTCTCAAGCTCTAATTAGCATTTATCTTGATCAACACCCATAAGCTTTGTATCCGAAAGAGTGAGACCACAGGCGAGATTTGTTAGTCTGGCTCCAGTTTGGGTGCCCATACACACACACACACACACAGAAACACATACACAATGCATTCATGAGTCAGTACTAACCATTTTATCCAAGTGATTGCCGTTTTTTTTTTTTTTTTTTTTTTTTAAACATTCTGTTCCTCATACCTTCCACTAGACGTGGTGCCATAGACCCGAATAGACCGATTCTGCAAAGCAATCCCATCACGCCACTGAAACACCATCCTTGACTTTATTGTGACTCTTAAAAAGAATAAGCGATCTTCCCCACCTCCACCTGTGTGTTTCAGTGTGACCTCGTCACTTCAGTCTGCATGAGCATTTTAAACACGTACTGCCTTCCTCCTCTCTCTCCGCTCACCTCTGAACCCCGCCTCGCCTCGCGTCAGGTTCGGGATTTAATTTCACCTTCTTTTCCTCTGATCTTTGTTCATTTTTTTTTTTTCCTCCCCATATTTTTTAGTGTCATGTAGTCTGTTCTCAGCACTGTAAGACAGTCCCTTATACAATATGGAGAAGCAATATCACTGTAAGAAATCTTCACAATGTATTATTATTGTTATTATGATTATTATTATTCACTAGCACCCTAGGTGTGATAATTGAAGTAAATATCTTTTATACAAACACAGATGGCTTGTGGTCCGTCCCTTTATTTATTCCTTTCTGCGGCGCACACGTTTTAAGTACGAGCACGGAAAAGAGGTCGCCGCTAACCTGTAGCTCGTCTACAGAAACGGCTGAGGAGAAATGCGTGTATTATTTAAGTGGAAGCATTTCGAGTGGCGTTGAGGTGACCATCCTAAGATGCCGAGCGAAAGAGTTTTCTTTGTTCTTTATTTCCCTTAAACAGCTCATTTGGGGTTAAAGTAAACAACTGGTTCATTTAAAATGTTTATGTAGTTGGTATGCAAGTGAAATGAATCATACACATGTTGCTTTTTAATTTACTGGAAACATAAATGTAATCATATGAGGAACAAAGACTTCATGGACAGATTTGTCCTAATGAGCATCCAGTTATTCCAATACTAGACGCAATATTCTAATATGTACGTTAATGTCCTGCCTTTTGTTAGTCGTTTGATTCATGAAGTTTGGATTACACTGAAGTACCAGAAAAACTGGTATAACAGTTGACACTTGTTAACCCCCCCCAGGTGATCTTGGAGGGAACGTTGCACAGTCCTCACGCTGATGTCTGTCAAGGCCCCAGCATTGAATACCGATGTTACGTGAGGCAGTGTTGTACGGCTATCACGTGAAATGATTCTCGCCAGCCAACGCTGCTCACGTTCACCCAGAGTCTTTTTGTAGTCACGGTACTCCCTTGAAATGTTATATGACATGACCCATCTCAGGAGCTCCAACTATTAAACCGTGTTGAAGTGTTGATAACTTGCCATTGTCACAGCGGAAACGGATCTAGAAGTTTCCATAGATGTCTATTACTTTTTGTACATGCTGGAGGAGGAAATCAATACATAGGTGGCGTTGCTGTGTATGCTGTTTATTGTACTATGTCTTCTTCTTCAGTGTGATGGTACTTCAGTGTAAATCCAAAGGTTGAGTCAGTTTGAATAATGAGGAGGCAGTGTGTAAAATGACCGCCATATAAATTGAGAGTAAGTGCAAGAATGAAGTGAAAGAATCGTACCAAATTTCTTGAGATGTACAGTACAGGCCAAATGTTTGGACACACCTTCTCGTTCAATGCGTTTTCTTTATTTTCATGACTATTTACACTGTAGATTCTCACTGAAGGCATCAAAACTAGTTCATTCATAATATAATTCATATTATAAAATAATCCTAATATGAAT
>JAOTRJ010000024.1:13041036-13051581 GCA_028564905.1 Leptodoras praelongus | reverse complement strand
GTTCCTTTTTTGCCTTCTGGACTTTTGTGTTGTGTCGTGAGAGCAGGCTGCAGAGACGGTGCGTCTAGGGAGCTGCTTGCGTCCTTTAATGGCTGACAGAAATGTTGCTACGTTTGAGGAGCATGTTTACAAGTGCGAGCTGTTAGAGTCTGCCTCCTAGTCTTGTTTGATTTCTTTTTTTTTTTTTTTTTTTTTGTACAAATTGGGTTGACGTAGCAGACTGTAGCTCAGTCAGGGCAGCGTAAACATTTGCTAGTCAGACAACTAGCTTTGTAAAGTTTGAGTTTGATTAAGTTTAATGCGGTACAGTTTTCAACGACGTCTCATAACGCATGACGTGACCTGCTCACCAGCACCCGAGGCAGTGTCAGTGTCAACGATGTTCTGGCAGTGTCCAGACAAAGCCACCAGTGTGAGAACAGCGTAGGTTTACTTTAAACTCGCACAACAGCTACCGATACAGAAGTAGCAAAAGACAAAAAAACATGTTTGTACATGTTTGTCTAAACCAGCTTTTTACAATGCAGATCCCTCTTAGTGTTCAGTGACCTTCTGCTTACAAATGCCAATCCTTAGCTATCCAATAGCTATCCAAAAGCTAGCAAGACCTTTTATATCCTGTCATTTTAACAGGAATACAGATAAGAAGTTATTTTTCCTCACTCTTATAAACCCTAATACACAGTATAAATGGTATATAAGGGCATACAAACTTTTATATATAGAGTTACATTTCCGAACAGTTTCTTACTAGCGGATGTCTTTACTGATCGATTTGCAAAATCCAAGAAGCTGTACTTCCGTAGAAAGCGTCTTATGTAAGGTTACGATAAATTCCTATTACAATCCACGTCCGAGCCGTAGTGGTGTACATTAAGGAATAAGGTATGACCATTTTAGATTTCCTCATAACCTAAGTGTGTTGATTTTAAATATGCAACTTCTTGTGAGTATTGTGTATCTGAGCCACTGCCACAAGCCGTTTTATTTTAGCAGTTCATTTGTCACGGAGGTATTTTTTAAACCCGAATCAGATCCACTGATTTTGCAACTAAAATTCAGTATACGCCAGCACTTTGAATTCATAATGATGGATTGGTATCTTGGTTAAATCTACAAGTTGTATTTAACTAGAAAGTGGTGGTGTTACTATGATAATATGACAACTGATACGGGTAGGAACGAATTGCACAAGCGCTGTATTAGATGAGTATATAATTCCGTATAAAATGAACCCTAGCTATAGTTTACCTTACACACTGTATCCCAGAGATCTGCAGTGTGTTCACAATTATGGATTTTCAAATACAAATGTTAAAATCCGAAGCCTAACCAAGACAGGCTGTAACATCAGACTCTGTATTCCAGGAACATCGGTATTCCAGAAAAACGAAAAAGGCTGATAGACTAGTTCGGAGCGCCCCAACCACACAGCAACCCGACTACTAACTATTATCGTCAGACCCAAGGCCACTAATCAAACGTATAATCAAAAACTATTGGCAACAGGAGTGGGAGACCCAAATGGGAAACAAGCTACATGAGATATACCCCACCATTGAACAAACCATCTGGACTAGGTGCCCAATTGGTTACTACTGAAAAGGAGAAACTCCCGGGCATGCGATGCCTCACCGTCATCACAGTTAAACATGCACGAAATGTTAGACAATGACTACGAACGTCTAAGACTATGATAGGAGACCTAAAGCATGAGCATGCAAAAGTACTGGAACACCTAACACGCACAAGATTGATTTTTGATCAACTCTTAACTAATGACCAATTTAACGTGTTACCTCTCTGCCGGGGCCATTACCAGTATGTGTAGCCACAGTGTAAAAACCCAAACAAATACAAATCTTTATACACAAATTGTATCGCAGTACTACAGTGCCAAAAGTGAGTAATGGAATATTACAAAGCACAGAAAGAAAATGTGTATATTTTTATGCCTGCGTATTCCATAAAGCAAGCAACAGATTTATACTTTTACAGCTAATCAAAAAAAAACATATATTTTGGAATAATTACGATAACTCATTAGTAACAGGCATGTACTGCTTATTGATTTTACAGTATAGTGCAGTTTAGATTTATATAGTTTCATTATCTTGGATATCATCAGTGTTCAATTTTGGTATAAGCTGCCTTTAAAGGTAGGATTTTTTTTTTACACCCCTAGATCAAGTCTTTTCCTTTAAAAGAGCCGCAAAAGAACTGGGTCCTTAATTGAAGGAGCATGCATCATGTTTTTATTTTTGATTTATTATTCATCATCTTTTTATTTTCACTGCATATGATGGTTTAACTTTTTAATAAGTTTGACCAGACAAAAGTCAGCACAAGAACCAGTCTGACTGAGAATAGAAAATGATGCACAAAGATTTCTGTCATTCAATTCTTAATAATTGACCAACATTGTATTCAGAGCATTGAAACACAAAGATTTTATATGTTCATATACACTGAAGTACCAGAAAAACTGGTATAGCAGTTAATACTTGGAAGGTCCTTGCACAGTCCTCACGCTGATGTTTGTCGAGGCCCCAGCATTGAACTCCGATGTTACTTGAGGCAGTGTTGCACGTCTATCACGTAAAACGATTCTCGCCAGCCGACGCCGCTCACGTCTTTTTACGGCCACGCTGCCGTCATAATTTCGAGGTTTTGCTGGAATTCTTGTAGTCACTTTACACCCTTGAAGTGCTCATATGTGAAAATCCATTTCACAAGCTCCAACTGATAACTTGCCATTCTGACAGCGAAAACAGCTCTAGAAGCTTCCATAGGTGCCATTGCTATGTATTTTGCATAGGCTCCAGTACCAGTTTTTCTGGTACTTCAGTGTATATTCAGATAGGCTTTTGTCAGTGTTTAAAAATTCATATTCAGTTTTCATATGGCGCATGCCTAAGCAGTCATAGTGAGATTATTTATATTGGTGAAATCAAGCCTAGACAAAATACGTCGTAATGTTCAGTATTACTTTTGCTTTTCTCTGTTTCTTTAATACTCATTTCTGTTGCCATGGGTAGAAAGATTCTTCTGGCTGGGTTTTTGCTGCCAAACAGCTGTTCATGCCTTTTAAAACTGACAAAGTGTTATTGGTACGTGTGGTGTTGTTCTTTTTTTTCCTTTTTCCTCAGCAAACTGGATTCATGTCATCATTTTTAAATATTATAAAATAAAATGCACGTAATATTTGCTTCATCCCAAATGTACTCAGTCAGCTAAGATGCGTTTGGTGTCTGAAGTTCACCTTTTTATGTTTACGCTGACGCTAAGAAGCTAGCACTAGCCTCTGGAACTAGTTTAGCAAAACACCAAACATGTCTTAGCTTATTGTCTTTACTTACAGTGAGTATTTCTTGTGGTTGCCATGTTGTTGTCGCTGTAACGCTGGGAAATTCAGGATGTTTCACTGAAACCAAAATCCACTGGCACTCAGGAAATGCAGTGTTTGAATGAAAATGCCAAGATATAAATATAAATGCATTTTGATTAAACACAACCATTAGCAGACATTGCTGCAGTACTGATTTAAGATGTCTACTTTTTTTGTGCTGTAAAACACAAGCAGTCCATTGCAGCACAAAAGCCTTAATTAATCAAGTATGGTTCATATATTATGTGATATATTGTACAAGTGTCATGTAATAATATTATCATGTACCGACTCTCTGCCTTTGTAATTCATTTCAACTCCTAAAACCTGTTAAAAATGATTTTCTTTTTGTTTTTAATTTGATTTTCTCATCCAATGCCTTTCACGTCGGCTTTGTCCAGAACCACATATTATTCCCTACCTAGCAAACTGCTATTTTTTTTAATAATGGCTGAAAGCACAATATCCAGTTATCCAGAGAAATCCCATAATGCACTGCACCAGGTTACTAACTGATTCTACACCACACAGACCACTACATAGTGCATTTCTTTTTTTCTTTGGTTCAATCATGTGAAATGCAACAATGAACTGCAATGACCAAGTGCCCTAGCAGATTAAAAAAATACCCATAATGCACTGCAGTGTTTGAAGATGCAATGCAGCCTGGTGCACTGTTTGGAGGGAGTATACATTTAATACCGTGTGTAGTAAATAGTAAATAAGGAATGTGGTTGGGACACATCCAGCGTGGACTGGCCTGTGATGCGATGTTTGAGATTATAATGCTTTATTAATGTGTGCTGTAGCCTTCATTAACACACCTCACATGGATCAGTGTGTTAATGGCAGAGACAGCAGAGCTGAGTGTCCTCTTTTTGTACATTTGTGAAGTATTAATCTCATAATGATTTATGTATCTAAACTGCATTCTGTTCTAAGCTTTATGGTTATTTTTGCTTGATTAAACCAATATAACAAAATCAGTTGTATTGTGTGTGTGTGTGTGTGTGTGTTTTATTCTGTTTGCTCTAACACTAGCATTTTTCAGCATGTTTGGCCTCAAATGTAATCGATAAGTATGCAGGAAATGGATACAGCAATGTACAAGCAAACTGGTGTATATCCCAGTTTTATTGTCGTTCCATTGCTGAGGTAAATCTTAGTGAGATAGACATGTTAGTTAACGGCAGTGGAGAACATACAAAACCCCACACAGACTCCGAGTCAAACATGGGACCCTGAAGCCGTGAAGTGACGACGTGTAGCGGCTGTGTGACTGAGTCATATAGCTAGTAATCACAGACAAATACTTTTCTAATGGAATGGATAGTTATAACATTAACTATGTAACTTTATGTCAAGGTTTTCTTCAAATGTTGTGTCCACCCTTCAGGGAGTTTCTGATACGCTAACTAGCTGTTGTTTGGGGACATTTTTCCATTCTCAGCCAGCTTTCTTTGGTAATATTATCCACTGGCTAGCTTAACCACTGGCTGGCTAGCTTTTTTGGGGGACAGTTTCCACTCCACACTAGCTGACTGTTTTTGGGGACATCATCCACTCTTAGCTGGCTAGTTTTTGGGAGAACATTACCCCCTCCTAGCTAGCAAGCTTTGTTTGGAGACATTTTTCTATTCTCAACTAGCTGACTTTCTTTGGTAATATTATCCACTCTTAGCTAGCTTTTTTTGGAGGACAGTTTCCACTCCATGCTAGCTGACTGTTTTGGGGACATTATCCACTCTTAGCTGGCTAGTTTTTGGGAGAACATTACCCCTTCCTAGCTAGCAAGCTTTGTTTGGGGACATTTTCCACACTTAGCTAGCTAGCTAGCTTTATTGGTAGTTTTCCTAGCTACTTTTGTTTAGGAATGTGGTGTTTATTTAATTTACTGACCACTTGCCACCTTAGGATGATGTATCACTGCAACATTCTTCTGACGGATTAGTTTTATTCTATAATGAAACATTTCTATACTGTTTCTGATGGGTGTGGTCTCTTCCAGGATGACTCCTCACATATCCACAGGGCATGATGGCTCACTGAATGGGTTGATGAATATTACAATTTTATTCCTAAGCTATGGCCTTCGCACTCATCAGATCTCAGTCCACTTGAACACCTATGAGAGATTTTAGAGCCTCTATGTGTTTGACACCACCCTCATCAAAATACCAGCTAATTATTTAGCACTTCAGCTCGATTTCAGAGACTTGTAGAACCTATGCTAAAGCTGTTTTGGTGGATTGTGCCAGCCCAGTACCTTACCTTACTAATTATTACCTTACTTAATTATCAGTTTTTCCTTTAATTTGCCCCCCCAACCTGTATCTGTATATGTTTGCAGCTAAGTGGGAATCTGGAGCCATGTTCACAAAAAATCCTAAAGGCTAAAAGTAACGTCTATCTGGCAAAACGGTGTCTTTATCCCCGTTCGTCTTTCACAAAGCATAAAAGCAATTCCCAAAGCTGTGAAAAACGATCCTGTTCAAATCACGGGCCAAACGGCTGCGGTTGGAGTTAAATGCTGCAATCATATATATGCATCTGAACTATTCAACAACAAGCCTTTTTGAAAATGGTATCCACTAGATATAATGCTGTGAATATGAATATCTGTTCGTCACAGCAGTTATGAAATTCCTTTCCAAGCAGTACATCGCCTAATGGTTCAGTCCATTCACTTTTAAAGGTTTACAAACTACATAAATGTATAGTTATGACTGCCATAGCTAGTGCTGGTGGTCATATAGTTTTTGCCATTTTTTTCCATTTGCGTGATGACATCATATACTTAGACTTCAAAAATCCATATGAAACTTGTACGGTTGTAGTTCCACATGTCTGATATGGAATATAAGGTGTGTGTTGCACACCTTTGTGCTAGAGCCCCCTGAACTGGGGTAGGCTCTGGGGTAGGCTCAAGTACTTTTTGGGCCATAGCTCGAAAACCGTTTTGTCAATAATGATGAGATTTTTACGGCAAATTGGCCTCTAGGAGGCACATTACCCAAGCTCATTAAGATTCATTTGTTGAGTAGCGCCACTTAGTGAACAGTGTTTAAGTAAATCTTGTGATGGAAAGGCTTAAACATGATCAAATTTCACATCCCCTAGCACTACCACATTCTTTATACCTACACCAAATTTCACCCATAGGGGGACATTTCTATATTCCAAGAACTGCTTAAGCAGCAATTCTGGTATGCGTATTTCATTCATTCTTGCTGTTATACAATGTGACACATAATATATGCATTAACAATTAGTCATACATGTTATTCAGATGATTAGTTAGAGTTTTGTATTGATGACTGAACTCCAGTACCATGGTGGTGCAGCAGGTAGCATTACCACCCCACAGTTCCAGGGTTCAAGATTACTCAAGCTCAGATTACTGTGTTCTCTTCTCCTTGGGTCTGCATGCATTTCTCACAGGTTCTTCAGTTTCTTCGCACCGTCCAAAATCATGGTGGTACATAAAGTGGCTTTAACATTACATTGCCCCTAGGTGTAAATGTGTGTGCAAGGTGCTCTGTAATGGACTGGTGTCCATCCCCGTGTGTATTCTTGCAACAAGTCTAATGTTCCTGAGATGACCTTGTGTTTGTCACATTGGTTATGGTCATGGCTGGTCAGACACGGCCCCTGAAGGAAATTCTGCCTGTAACAAGGACACACAGGGTCATCTGATATGTGGCACAACAGCACCACCTTGTGGAGGTGCTAAACATGAGTGAGTGGGTGAGTCAGTGAGTTACCATCCAGTTCCATAAAGTGCTTGATGTCTAACAATGGAGGAAAGGATGTCTCAAAGGTAAACATACTAATGGAAGCTCTAGGATCCCCGTTTTGACCTTGACTGCTTGTTACTTACAATGTGAAAGTCCTCATGTTCTACTTGTATTCATGTATTTGCTGGTTCAGTATTGAGAATGCTGGTAGCTTTAGAGTTAACAGTCCCACAGTTAACAGGAAGTGGCTTTGTGTTTAGGAAGTATCAGCTCATTTAGCTCATGGTGTTGAATGGAGAGGAGAGATCCAGTCCATCTACAAGCTACAACGCATAATTAAGGCTACAATTCCACCCCAAACCATACGCTCCACAAAATTGTTATAAACAGTATGGCATTGCCTTTTGGTACTATTTTTTGGTACACACTCTAGGATGGTATTATGTTTGAGAGCTTGGGTTTCAGAATTGGGTCCTCTTTCCATCTCCACATGGGTTTCCTTCAGCTACTCTGGTTTGCACATATCTCCTAATAGCATGAAGATAGGTGGGCTAGTTAAGTTTCTCATTGTCAAGGATGCTTCCTCGGTAGGATGGATCCTTCCAAATAAGGTCCTTCAGAAGTTAGGCAAGACTCTTCTCTAGCATTCGGAGAACAGTAATAGAACAGTAGGGAGTGTGTGGGTGTGTGTCGCTGAAATGGTCCCACCTTCAATTCCATGCTACAGTTCAAAGTATGCGAGATAGGATTGTGGGTGCTTTAAGAATGCTGAGAATACACTTCCAGTATCCTTGAGCATTCTCTGAACAAAGGACATGGTCCTTGGGTGAATTTTGAAGGATCCTAGACACTGGATACAATTTGATGCCATAGCATCCTAGAACAACAACTGTTCCTTCCTACCTTCCTTAGCACTGAGAAACAGCAAGTATGTGTAGTGCTCTGTGATGGATTGGTGTCACATCCAGGGTGTATTCCTGATTTGGCAACATTCGGGCTAAAGGTGTAGATTTAATGTGTCTTCTAATGTGAGTATTTGTTGGGCAGTGTTGAGGTCTGTTGGGTGCTAGTGTTCCTCATCAGTCTGTCTGTGTGTGTTTGTGTGTACACACTCAGGTCCTGGATCAGCAGGAGTCATTGATCTTTCTGACTCCAAAGTTAAGCTGGGGATTAAATCAAATTCTCAGAAGATTGAAATTCTATCTCAAGGCCCGAAAGTCTTGACCATGCTACCAAGACCAATTTCAGTTCTCAAACCCTAGTTCAGGTTTGTCAAATGACAATTCTCAAAATAGATTCCATCTCTCTTCACTAACTCCTCTACAGTGTGCTCTGATTGGCTGGGAACTGAGGGGACAATAACAAAACTCAGACGGGTTTAGTCACTAGGTGACCACAACAAATAACTAACTCTAATTAAACCGTAAACCGTTTATTTATTTATAGCCAACAGCAGTCCTTGTGTAATGCTTAATTTGTTTTATTGTACACCAAAACCAGCCAGCTTCAGCAAACTGTAACCAAATAATATAATAAAAAATATATTTCTAACCCATTTCAGCTGTGACATTTCCCTTTGCTTGATATTTGGAGCTGTAATCTATAAGCAGAGAGGATTTTGAAGTGTGAGCCTTGCTGGGTTCGAACATAACAGCTGAGTCTGAGATGCCCTTGCTGTTTCATCAGCACTCCCAAAATACACCACTGATTGGCCTCTAATGTGTGTTATTGTGCGAGAGGTGGATGGGTGTGAGTTCCGTACAGAGGCAATTAGAGTGATTCAGTGTGAGACCTCCAATGATTCAAAGCACTCTCCAATGCTAATGAGAGCCTAAGCAGCAAAATGACAGTGAGAAAGAAAAGGACACGGCCATCTGACAATTCAGGCAGCATCACACGGCCCCTGTAATTATTACATTACATACATTTGTCACTCACCCAGCAAAAACACCACTGTTGAATTAACCTACAGTTTTAAATTAACGCCGTGTATATACAGTATATTCCAATTGGAATCTATAAACACTGTAGCTGTCGAATGAACACTGATGTTTTTGCTGTGCAGACACACAAAGACAATTGCGATTGGCCACTTTCCATTTACCAGCATGCACCTTTTATTTTGGTTGTTTGCTTATGGTTGCCACACACTTCCTGTTTCATTTCACAGCTCTTTCTGGTCACCACACACTTACTGAGGCATTTCCAAACCCTTTATACTGACCACACACACACACACACACACACACACACATATCTCCTGACGTATTTCAGGGTTCGTTCTGGTCACCACATATTTCCTGTCTCATTTCAGGGTTCTTTTTGGTCACCACACACATGTCCTGACCCATTTCACAATTCTTGATGGTCATCACACACTTCTTTCATTTCAGGGGTCATTCTGATCACCACACCCACTTCCTCACTCATTTTGGGATTCTTTCTGGTCACCGCACACATGTGCTGTGATATATTTCAGTCTTTTTATGGTCATCACACACTTTCTTTCTGACTCATTTTACGCACAGTCCCTATCATGGTTTAGGAGCCTACTCATGTTCACTATCTCTCTCATTTTGGGGCTCTTTCTGCTTACCATACACACTTCCTAATGTGTTTTTCTGGTAAGTAAACACACATATCATTTTAGGCTTCTTTCTATTCACCACACACATTTCCTTTTTTTGGTTTAGGGCCCTTTTAAATTCATACATTCACTTCCTGTCTCATTTTAAGGCTCTTTCTGGTCAACACACTCACCGTCTTGCTGTACGATTCTTTCTGGCTGTTTCACATTGTGTCTCATTTCATGACTCCTTCTTGCATCTACACACTTCCTGCCTTGCGTTAGGACTCTTGGTGGTCACCTCACACACTTTGTCTTGTTTCATGGCTTTTTCTGGTCACTACACACTTCCTGTCTCATTATAAGATTCGTTCTGCTCTCTACACAGTCTCTGTCTCGTTTCAGGGCTCTTTCCGTGGTGCTCTCTCGGTGTCCCCTCAGAGGTCAAGTCACTCGTCTCCTCGCCGCCGCACCGGTGGCGACAATGCTGTCGTTCACTTCTTCAGATCTATCGTAAGTGTCTCTCTCTCTCTCTCTCTCTCTCTCTCTCTGTTTAACTAAACAAAAAAAAAGACCCAGACACTTTTATTATTATTAATTATAAGCCCTTCTGTCTCTCATACTCACCACATTACCTTTATAGTAATATTAATAAATAAAAAACATATCGTCTAGCTCTCTCTTTCCATCCATCTTCTGTATCTTTCTGTCTATATGTCTGCTTTTGTTTTTTTCTTTGTCTCTATCGAATATATACTATGTGTGCATCTGTCTCTCTCTCTATATATACAGTACAGGCCAAAAGTTTGGACACACCTTCTCATTCAATGCGTTTTCTTTATTTTCATGACTAT
>JAOTRJ010000024.1:12963724-12967230 GCA_028564905.1 Leptodoras praelongus | reverse complement strand
AATCAGAGCAATGGGTGGCTATTTTGAAGAAACTAGAATATAAAACATGTTTTCAGTTATTTCACCTTTTTTTGTTACGTACACACAGAAACATGTTTGCATAGCTATACACATGAGGACTTTCCATTGACATAATTATAACTGCAGCTAATTCATGCTAACCCTAACATTAACCCTAACTCTAACCTCAGTAATAAAAATGCAACTTCTTAGCTCTTTTAGATTTTTAATTTTTTTGTTAAAAACTACAACAAAAAACACTTTCCTTATGGGGACCAGCAAAATGTCCCCACAAGATCAGCAAATTTTCCTATCCACATGGGGACGTTTGGCCCCCACAAAGATTTTAAAAATGGTCCATACACACCCACACATACACACCATTTTTTATTTTATTATTATGTTTATTTTTACTTCGTGTGTGTGAGGCACATTTTTCCTCCATTTTTTACACTAAAATTTAAGACACAACCAAGAGTAGTATCTGTAAGAATTCGTATCCAATTCATTACAAAGTAAATGTAAACTAAACATAGCGTACTATTTCATATTTTAAAACTCTGTTTAAACATTTTCCCAAATGTCACTGTCATGAACTCGTCCATCACATGCACCGATCGAACGAATCCAATATATAAATACACTTAACGTGACGTGAAAAAAAAAAGCAAACCTGTAAGAGATACAAACAAACGAGATACAGCAGTTTTAGAACTGAAAGTCCATTTACATTTCAGTTATGATGGCTTAGCGTAGGGTCACCTGACTGGGACTGATCTGGACTCAAATCCTTTTATATCAGTACCACTAGAAACTGACCTGGATGATGAAGAAAAAGTGCAAGAACAGCCCTGTTCATCTTCCAACACATTCACACTGCGTTCACACGAGCAAATAAAAAGCTGCTGATGTTTCTCGCATTTTGTTGGTGGGTGTGGCCTGTCCGTCTTCTCAGAAGAGATGGCAGAAGTTAAAGTATATGGATTAGTTGGATTGGTGTCGTGAATTTTGTCAAGGCAATCGTTTATCTTTGTCCGTTACTGCATCATAACTACTTTGCATAAAATGAGATAATATTAATTGAATCATACAGTATTTAGTTGCTTTGAGTCATGCAGTGCTCATTTATTGCTTTGTCACTCGCATGTCAAGGCAGAGTAACAATCACCAGATGATCTTCTGATGACTCAACAAGTCACTTTTTTTCTTTATTCACCTCGGAGACATCTTGGACATTTCTTTGAGGCTAAAGCCCAGGTGAGCCTCCAGATGGTTAACGTAAGCAGACGGAGTCCTGAATTTTGAATCGCACTCTCCACAAAGGAACAATGGATTCCTGGAGTCCAGGTTCTTCAAAAACTTGGTCCCACCTGTTCTCCGTAGCTGGTACTTCACATTAGCAAGCCAGTGTGAGACCGTGGTCATTAAAAGACCTGTGAACTTGCAGATTTTCACCCGTTCGTGAGGACAGAGGTCCGTTACGATGTAGCAACCTTCCGGCGTCTGTCTCAGGCTAGAAGCAAACTCAGCCTGAAGAATAAGAAGGTGCTGAGGGTTCCAGTTGGACTGACGCCCTTTTTGCTTCTGTGCGGAGGAAAGGTTCTCCACGGGATCCTCATATGAACTTCCATCGGTGTCAGATTTCGATAAAAGGCAGGGTGGAGTGGAGGACCTGGGAGCGAGTCGGCTAGTGAGGCTCTTTACCATGTCTGAGATGTCCATGAGAGCATTTTCCCGTAGGTTTAGAGAATCTGAGAGAGGTAAGCCTGGGTGATGAGGCCTGCTTCCATTAGCTTTGTTGTTTATTACCTTGAGGCTGCTAGTGTCGATAACGCTTTCTTTATTGATGCTGCCGGTACTGCTTTTGCATTTTCTCAGATCTATCGGCTGGTCGCTGTCCTTGTAGAAATCTGTGTCAGACATCCCGTTTTGCTCATCAGACGATGAAGCGTGGGCGGTTTTGTCTATCACCGTCTTGCTGATCTTGTATAACACTGAGAGTGGATCAGAGGAGGAGCTGACCACCTTGGAGGCATTGGGAAGGTGTGTGTTCATGATGAACTCTAGTGAACTAAGAGGGCTCTCAGATGAATGATCATTTACCAACCCTAAACCGTGGCCATTATCGATGGGTGATTCACTTAATTCCAGATTATGGTTCTTATTCTGCCTTTCTACTAACATCTCCATAGGTTCCACTTTACACAAACCTTCATTTTCCTGTGTATCAACACTAACGTTGTTTTCTCTCAATAATGGTGATGTTGATTTGGCCGTATCTGCGCTGTCTTCTCTCTCTTTCTTTACCAGGGGCTTTCCTGAGACCTTCTCCACCGGCTCCTCCATGGTAGATACATTGTTCCTGAGGGACAGGGGCAATATCTGTCTGGGGGGAGTGTACATTATTGATCCAGGATTAGGATTAAGTGAATGAATGTTGCTATTGATGGCTGCCTGCACACTCTGAACCATCGGAGGAAGTATAGATGGCTGCGCAGCTCCCTGAAGTTGATAAGCTGCATGGATGCTGGAGTATCCTCCCCAGGTGGGTGTACCTGTCTGAGCTTTACTGATGGCACTGGACACTGTGTTCTCCAGAGATTTCAGAATGTCCATCCCTCCTTTAGCCGTCTCCTTAATGTCTTCCTCTCTAATGTATTTGAATGATGTGGAATCCATACTGACCTCTTCCATCTCCTCCTTGATCTTTTTCTCCACAGGTTCACTAACCTCTTCTATCTCCTTCTTGGCTTCTGAGCTAGAAGACAGTGCAGGTGACACTGACTGGAGTTTAAGAATAGCAGTTGTAGGTGGTAATGGAATTGATTGTATGTTTTCCTCCACATTTTGGTCAAACACTAGTTGCTTTCCCTTCTTCAGTGCAGTGTTTGTGACCTTCAGGAAGTGACCTGTGACCATCATATGGGCGGTGAGTTGCTGCAGTGTGTCATGGGAGCTCCCACACTCCATGCACTTCAGAATTTGCGCTTTGCGTTCCTCAAACTGCCAAGTGTAGCTTGCACCATTCTGGTAGCCGTAACGGTTGTTTGGTGTAACATAAGGATTAGCAGTACCCTTCATCTGAATCACTGAAGCCACTCTGCTGGAGCATGTAATTGACTTTGGGGAACAAGGGGAAATTAGAGAATCACGAAGGAATCTTTTTTTGGCTGATGGCACCAGCTTGGTAGCCAAGGCTGGCACGGGCTCTTTCAGAGGCACTTTCTGGTAATGTTTAGTCTTTATCATGTGGACACTCAAATCCTGTAAAGACTCAAAGGAGTGACCACAGAACATGCACTTCAGTACTTTCTGGGCATCCTCTTTGCCTTCCATCTCCAACAACGAACGCTTGCGTGGCTTAGACCAGTTTTTGCCATTATTCTCCTCTTCTTTCTCCTGGTTGTCGTCATGATAATGACCAGTATTGTTCATGTGAACGGTAAGACCTACTAGTGTGTCGTACGCAGCACTGCAGTCCTTGCACTTGAACTTGCTAGCACCGG
>JAOTRJ010000024.1:12956224-12958724 GCA_028564905.1 Leptodoras praelongus | reverse complement strand
TAACAACAATAGCAATTTTAACAACAGGAGTCAATAGTGACACCGATGCTTAAGGTAGTTCTGAAAGCAGATACACATTTACCAGGTTAAATAATCAGCACTTCGCTACGTTAGCTGTCTAGTACTCTGTGCCTACTGGATTTCCGCTAGGGTCGAGTAGAGGGAGGTTGGGATTTCCTTTCAGACTGTCAGGCCCTACTGTCCTAGCCTTCTTAGGTAGTTTCCCCTCGCCTTCTTCGGCTCACTGATTATTAGACTGGATCCAAAACTTGGATCATCAAAAATGCTTTTATTAAAATTATTTACCTGGTCATCCAACATGGTCTCAAACAAATATTGTACAAAAACTAAACAATGTTACAGCTTAAAGGTTACTGTTCATGCCTTTTCTTAAAAATTCATTTATACGAAATTTCTATACACTTTCTAAATCAGGTTGAATCATATTGTTGAAATCATGGTACCAATACCAATGTAACTACCTGGACATCATGTTTTAGAAGAATCATTTTTCACAAGTGTGTACAACCTGATCATGGCTTCAGTAGGGGTATATCTCTAAGTCTCATGCTTTACATGTTTTAAAGCATGGCTTAGGCCTATATGGAAATGGTCAAGCGTTGTTTTGTTTTGTTTTTCATTTTTGTTGTTGTCTTTTTTTTCCTTCAAATCATTCTGCAGATCTTACAGAATCATGACTAATGTCTAACATCTGTATGAGGCCAATAAAAGCTGAATAAAATAGTTGTCCACAATTTCAGACAAACATGAATTCAATAGCTGAAGGCTCTAAAAGACATATTAACTCTTAACAAAACTTTGCTTGCTTGGAAACTTTAATATCATCACTAAATTAAAACTGATATTTCTTGGGTATGTCATTGCTTAGGGCAAAAACATTAAGGCCCAGAAAAAATTCATTTTATTTTCATTATCTAAGAATCACATATGACACGTCAGTGCAAATAAAGTCATTTAACAACCATTACAGTACAGCTAGGAAACTTCTTTTACTTCCAGCCAAATTTCCAGTCGATATATATTAACCTTGTAGGCTATGTTTTACTTATATAAGTGTCTGTAGTGTAAACTGTAATGCACTGATCACTTTTGATGACGCATATAGTTTCCGAATATAATTATTACGTCACACTTGTTAAAAATAGCTCTTTTGTATATTTTTAGCTTGGTTGTTTGTTTTGTTTCGTATATATGTTTTATATCCCCTTATCCTCTTATGCAATGGTAAGCTTTTTAGACTATCTCTAAATGTATATGTATATGTGAGCGCGGTGTTCCTGTACCTGCAGATTTCCTGGGTTCTCTCTGTTTTCTCCTCGCCATCCTTCTGTCTGTGCTGATCTTCTTATGCAGGAATCACGACACGCATACACGCATACACACACACACACACACAGTCTCTCTCACTCTTTCAAGTCAAACGCACAAAATGAAACTCCGGTAAAGTTGACTCGGCGGTGCGTAACGCGCGGTGCCTGCGGTCTGCCCGGGTTTAGTTACTCATCCAAACCGGATCACGCAGAAATCTTAGTGCCAGACTGATAAAGGGTCATCATGCTCCTCATCATCTTCATCCTCTTCATCATCATCATCATCATCAAAAAAAAAAAAGAGAAAATGGCAAAACAACTCCACTCCCAACCAGAAAAAGGGGTGAAAACTTTTGGAGATTTTTTTGTATCCCTTGGTCCTTTAAAAGCTGCTGGAAGTGTGTAGCACCAGTCTACCACTCTGACATCATTAAATACAAGCAGAAAGAGTGTTAAATATGGTACGGAATCCCAACTAAGTGGGTGCGTGTGTGTCTATAGTGGAATCAGCGCTAATGGCTCTAGTCACACACGTGCGCACTCACTCACTCACACACACATATACACACACACACCTCGAGCCTTTCCCTCAGTTACACTCCTCCTACTGCTCGCATATTTATATTGACACTGACTGAATATATACTTCTATATTTATATTGCCCACAGATGGGTGATTTGAGTTATTTTATTGATGTTTGAGTTATAAATCAAGCTGCTTGACTTAAAGCATTACTTTGCCAGGTGCTATGGTTTGTTTTATAAAATTGTTTTAATGCACGCATGAATGTGGGTTTTTCTGAGTCTGTAATTTGTGTATTATATATATATCAAGAACAACATAAGAAATCTGGCCACTAAATCCACTGCAGTGTTGTTTTTTTTTCTTTAAAAGTCCAGGTTCATCATGTGTGCAAGATTACTGGACAGTTGAATCCTACCCAGTGTAAGCTTAACCAGTAAGCAATGGTGCAAGCTTATATATACTGTATATATACAGTACAGGCCAAAAGTTTGGACACACCTTCTCATTCAATGCGTTTTCTTTATTTTTTTTCTTTGTTTTCATGACTCTTTTCATGACTATTTGTCGATTCTCACTGAAGGCATCAAAACTATGAATGAACACGTGGAGTTATGTACTTAACAAAAAAAGGTGAAATAACTGA
>JAOTRJ010000024.1:12900703-12911167 GCA_028564905.1 Leptodoras praelongus | reverse complement strand
TGGAACTCGTGCACTGAGAAACATTCCACGGTGCAAAAGTGTCTCATGCGTTAAAATGCGTTAATTTTTTTAGTTCGTTATTTTCCCTGTAATTAATTCATCGAAATGAACGCGTTAAAGTCCCACCCCTACATTATTATTATTATTATTTTCAACATTCTGGGACGATAAGTGCTGAATGCCTGAATGCTTGAGGTCTCTGAGCCAAAATGCTTGATGATATATGATTTCACTCTAGTTAAAAGTCATAGGGCAGGGCATGGACGTACCCGTTATTGATCGTTGTAGAGTGCATCAGAATTATGTATGTATGTATGTATGTATGTATCTTAAAATAGGTCGTGTAATTTGCCACAAAGACATTTTTGCCACATGTATCAACTGCATCTATTAATGTAATGTAATTATTAGGTAATGCCCCAAGGGCAAGTGTGGCAGATCACTGTAAAGGCTTAATGGCTGTTTATGCAGTGAGACCATTAAAAAAACCTGAGAATTAAAGCCTGAGAATGAATGAAGGAATAAACGGCGTTGCGTTGTGTTTCTTCGTTCGCTGCAAACATATTCAGCAGGCATTTCCAGCTATTCTTTCACACCGGCTGTTGCAAGTGGCAGTGTGTTTTGCTGAAGCCAGCGTTTTTTTTTTTCTGTTACGGTAAAGGAGGAGATGCTCTTTTCCTGTTTTTGTGCATTTGAGGCATAAAAGAGCCCTCCCTTTCCTGGATCTCTTTCAGAAGCTAAAGGATTTGTGCAGATCAGAGATCCAAAGGCAGCACGACCACTATGGACTTTTTCAAGAACTTGATTGGTGAGTGTGTGTAAAGGTAAAAGTTATGTGTATCACGTTTATATTAACGATTTATTTCTCTTTTTGCAGTTTTCTTAACCTTGCTCACAAGCATCAGGATGGACGGTATGTATTATACACTAGTATTAGATACTACTAACTCATTTGTTTGGCAAACCCTTACAATCTGACTTAATTTCTTCAACATGAACGCGTAGACGATGATCCGCGTCCGGCGAAAGCCAAAGCTACAGTGAGTTTAGGAAAGCCGCGGCTCTTCTCGGGGGAAGACGTGGAGATGACTTGCAGCATCCCAGATGATCCGTCGCCCAGTTGGACGTATCAGTGGTTCCACGATGGTTTTCTCTTGAGCTCCACAGAGGTGTACAGGTTAAAGAAGGCACAAGTCTGGGAAAGTGGAAATTATATCTGTCAAGGACATAAGATAATAGAACACTGGCCCTATACGGTGTCTTCGAATCGAAGCGACCCTCTTGACATACACGTTGATGGTAAATGTCGTCGTTCTTACTGTCGTGCAATTGAAGAATTATAGAATGAACTATAAATTGTATCTACAGTGTTACCAGTGGTAGAAGAAGGATTCAGATCCTTTACTGAAGTAGCAATACGGCAAGATTGAAATACTCTATAATAAAGTAAAATTCCTGCATGAAAAATCCTACTTACGTAAAAGAACATAAATATTATATTATTGATAAAATATTATATGTGATATCATTAGATTACTTAGGCTGAATCATCAGTGTGTAAGCAGCTTGTTCATGTTGCAGCTGCTGGAGATTGAACAAGTTTATATACAGTTTTATGTACAGGGATCAACCTGAGGAGTCGTGAGATGATTAATAGGAGAGGAAAGAAGATTTCAGTAATCTGGTGTCAGTGTTTTTCTCTATATGTTGATTCTTGATGAGATATTAGACCATAGACATCTGAAATGTGACCTGATTACACACACACTGCTTTTTCTGTCAGACATCAGAAGCCAAAAATGTTGGAAATCACCGGTTTAGTCTTTAACTGTGTTGTATTGTAAAATCTTGATATATTACCCATTGTGTACAATTACATTTTTGGCATTTGGCAGACACCCTTATCCATCATTTATACAACTGAGCAGATGAGGGTTAAGGGCCTTGCTCAGGGGCCCAACAGTGGCAGCTTGGTGGTGGTGGGGCTTGAACCCCGAACCTTCTATTCAGTAACCCAACACCTTAACCACTGAGCCACCCTGTGTAACACCTTCATCTTAAAAGTAACTAGTAACTAAAGCTGTTAAATAAATGTAATGGATTGAAAGTATATTACCTTCTGAAAAGTAGTGCACACGTATTACCTTCTGAAAAGCAGTGAAGCACAAGTACTTCAAAATTGTACTTGAGTAAATATGCTTAGTTACTTACCACCACTGAGTTTTATGATTTATACTCTCAACTAGGTGGTTGGGTAATCCTACAAACACCGTTTGAGCCATTACTTATCGACGAAACACTGACCCTGACCTGCCGTATCCGTGATCACCTCTTCCTCTCCGAGGTGATCCTGTACAAGGATGGGGTGGAGATCAAGAGGCAGAAAGACAGAGATCTGGAGATTCCCAACCTCAAGCTTGAGGATGGTGGCTTGTACTCATGCAGAGCCTCATGGTTTAAGGACCTGGAATATCAGTCTGCCCAGTCTCTGCCTGCTTCTGTAACTGTATTAGGTAAGATATTTTTTAAAGTAACGGTTTCCAAGTTGAACAATACGCCTGTGTGAAATAATACTTAAACTGCCTCGCCTTGGCACAAACATTTTCTATTAGTAAGTTTGGAGTCCGGTTTTCCATGGAGGCATGAAAGTTGATCGCGTCCACTGTCATCAATGTCTAATAAATAAAACGCAGAACCTTTCTTCCCTGTTTGATTTTATTATAGATAAATTGGAGACTCCCAAGCTGGAGCTTGTCACAAAACCGATTTCGTTGAGGATCGGGAATGAAGTGGTCCTTAAATGTATCACCAAAGTAAATGCTAAAGAACAAGGCCTTGAACTGGAATACTACTACATTAAAGATGGCAAGAGGCTAGGAGCTGCTTCTACTGAAAACACATACGTCATTCCACGGGCAAGCCAAGACGATAACGGCGTCTACACCTGCAAAGTGCGTGTCAGAGCCCTGGATTTGGAGAGGTGGAGTAACGAGTTGCAGCTGAAGCTGTGAATGTGTAGTCCATGGAAGGTAATTTTCTGTTTTGTTTTTTTTTTTTTTCATCACAATACATTTATTTAATATCTAACACTAGTGCAGGTCCTCAAGACATTAATTATTTGGATTATTATATCCATAAGTAGTAAATGAATACAAAATCCTTCATTTAGACCTAACTGAGGACTGTTTATATAAAAATAGATGATTTTCATGTTTAACCCAGAAGCTGAAAATAGCCTTGACCTGAAGTTCAGTGTCAATGAATATGAAACTAATACAGCAAAACTGTCATGCTCCAGTTTATTTTACCAACGTGACCATATGCTTCTTTTTGCTACCAACAGAACCAAATTACAGACCTGCACGAAGCAAGACAGCTATTGAGCTATTATCTACCTTCTTCAAATACTTTATTGCACAAGTTACTGTTTTTTTTGCCTTTCTCCTTAACCCTGTACCCTTGCCTTGACCTTTAATACTGGTTTTATACTGGATTCTGGTGATCTCTGGAACTCTTTGACTATATTTCATCATCTGTATATATGTAAGAACAGAAATAGAGCCTCATGTATCAGTTTCCCTATATGATTTTAATACACATGCATAATTGGCTGATCTGATAAAGCAATACCTTTATTTCTTTGGACAATATGTATAATAAATGATTTTTTTTTTAAACAAACTATCAATAAACACATGGAACCGCTTATGGATTATAACATGGGGTATTAAATGAAAAATATTTCTTTATAATATGAAATACACAGTGCTCATCACTGATGAAATACAAAGATGAATTTGAATTGAGTTTTGAAGCAGAATTGTTACTGATTCTAATATGAATTGATAACCGCAGGACTGTATATAGTTGTAGGATAACAAGCTTCTGATCGTTCCAATTAATACATAATACATAGATTGCCGAAACATGGACATATTGGTTATATTGTATGGTGTTTGTTATCAAGGCTTAGTTGCTTAAGATTTATAGAAAGACAACATATCAAACAAAAATAAAACCTTTTTTTTTCCAGTAAAATATTTTTTTAAAAATAGTCACAAAAATGATTATGATATAATAAGTTGGTGGTAACATAGGGAGTCACTTCTAACTGAAAGTAACAGGAATCTGTATTTGGTAAATGCAGAAGGGAATGTTGGCAGATGCGGGGTTGGACGCTAGGTTAAGGTTGTTAAGTAGACAGAGGGTTTCGATGGTGTGTATCAGGACTGGAATTCTGCCAGACCCAATAAATAACATGTCATGAGAGTGGTGAGTTTTTACTTTTATGAGGTCGGGAGCAGGCAGTTAGATATGAAGGAAGACATTCCTTAACATGAGTGAATATTGGTTACAGTGGTTTGCGCAAAGTACAATGAATTTACAGCATTTATTCATTCCTCCTTGATAACTGCGTTATCCTAGTTAGTTTATATATGGTTTAAAGTACTAATTTATTTATATTGTGGGAACCAGGATCAGTTATGTTCATTCAAATGTATAAGTAAGTATATACAAGTATAAGTAGAAACAAAAATAATTGCAGGATTGGTCCAGAGGATCTGCATGGGCAGGAGGGATTGATCAGAATTCCTTCAGAGTGGGCAGGAATGGGATTAAAAAAAACAGTCCCACACACATCTTTTGAATCTGTATCTCAGTCCCACAGATGATGGTTATGTAGATTTCAGTGCAATACCTGACCCTGGTTTGTCTTTGACGTTAGTCAGGATAGAGCAAAAATCCTGAAAAGGTGCTATCATCCTCACTGCTGGAATAGGCACCATTCCAATCCCTTAGGGTCTCCACCCACACCTGGTCTCCAGCTGCAAGCTTCAGAAGCACCAGGCTTGAGGCCTGGTCAATGTCCTGGCCCTGAAGTGCATCCCGTGAGCGCAACTTACGCACCCCATTCACAACCAAGGATGCACGCAAAGGCTTATTTCTCACAGTTATCTGATAGGAGAAGACATAAACTCCTGGGTAAGTACAGTTGAACTTGCTGGCGGCGATGTCGTAATGGTTTTCTCCATTGTAGAATATTTTGTCAAAGCGCACTGGGAAGCCTGAGGGTGGAAATGATTTGCTTGGATAGAGACCTACACTGAAGGCAGAGCGCATTTGCCCCACAGTGTCACCTGATGTCCCTTTCAAACCTGGAAGGCCACGGTCACCGCGCTTTCCCGGAGGACCCTTTTCACCTTTTGGTCCCCTTAGACCTCTTACACCTTGAGCTCCTTCAAGGCCTCTTGGTCCTGGCTCCCCCCTAATTCCAGGGTTGCCAGGTTCACCACGTTCTCCAGGTATGCCGGGGTTTCCATGCATTCCATGTAGCCCTGACGGACCAGGATCACCCCTCATACCTGGGGGCCCAGGTTCACCTGGTTCTCCTTTTTGTCCTCTCTCTCCCAGAAGTCCACATTCTCCCCTTTCACCCTTCTCACCCTTGTCTCCAATCATGCCTGTTGGTCCAGGTGGTCCGTCTTTACCTGTATCACCTCTGTCACCTTTAGTTACATTTTCACTAGGCTCTCCTTTGTCACCTTTAGGACCTTTGAGTCCTGGCATACCACCTGCACCTTTTTCACCCTTAAGACCGGTATCACCTGTATAAAGTTAAAAATGCAGGTAATACAGTATTGCTCGTGGTAATAAACATTTTGTTCTTAACTTATTGTTTTATTAATGTCTGACATGTACCTTTCTGTCCAGCCTTCCCTGTAATGCCTGGAGAGCCTGCAATTCCAGTGCTTCCTTTCTCACCCTTTTCTCCTACAGTAGGGCAAATGAGTATCTATTGTCATATTATGATCAAATATTTCATTATCATTATTATGCTAGTTATAGAAGTTTGTTACAGATCATTTGCAGGTGCAAAATCGCAGTATGTCACGTGTCCTTTTTCTTACCTTTGTCACCCTTCATTCCTGGCATCCCAGTTGGACCCATTGGTCCTGGAGCCCCTTTGAGTCCAGGGTCCCCCTTTTGACCAGGAGCTCCTACACACCAAATAGATTAGCCCAGCTCAGTTTTGAAGTAAATCATATATAATATGAGGTTTGTTCAGAAAGTAATGGGAATGAAATTCCCATGTGCTATAGGCATGGGGATGGTGGTTCAAGGTCAGTCTGAAGTACCTCATCACTGGAACAATGCAAGTGAGTACAAAGCTCACATGAGCAAATCAAAAATCAAGTCACTTTTCAATGTCGTTTTTGAGTCTCAAGGGATTGTCCATAAAGAATTCATACCAGAAGGCCAAACTGTAAACATAACATTTTACCTTGGAGTCGCCTTTTCCTGGATCCTCCATCACAGTCACACTTCACTGGCTGTGAGAGAATTTTTGCTTGTACAAAACATTCCAGTCATTCCATAGCCACCCAGTAGCCCTGACTTGGCTCCCCAAGATTAAAACATATCACCATGATTCATCATTCTCATTACTTTCTGGACAGACCTTGTAAACATCATATATTTGTTCCACCTATGATAAACGGAGCATCTGATTTTCTTTTTTATATTTGTTTGTATGTCTGTCCATAAGTGTCAGAATATTAAAAGCTTAAATCCGATACTTGTGTATGTGTGCTGTGAAGATGTGTTTGAACAAGTTGATTGATTAAAGGTATCAAACGCTCAAGCAAAAGCTCACCAGACAAGTGTCTTATAAATTGGAAACGCGGTGTGTCACAATAAGCATCCACTAACCTGGAGGTCCCATGTCTCCACTTGGTCCGGCAGGTCCACGTTCTGGAGGGCAGCACTCGCAAAAGTTGAGGTAACATTCTGTATAGTCCAGAGTATAGTTATCCTGCAAACTGTTGGGTGCAACTGTGGTGTCTGGGTGATAACCCACATAAGCATTAGCAGGGACGGTGGTACTTTCTGTGATGACTGGAGAGCCATGGTCTTTTGCCTTGGGATAGTCCACTATCCTTGGTGTGACTGTGGCTTTGCCAGCATATGCAGTAGTGTGGGCCAGCTCTCGAGGAGGCTTCTTGGTGTATTGGTACTTGGGTCGTGGGGTAATCTTAATGGCATCACTCATGTGTGACAAAAGCAGTACAGTCACTGCCAGGAAAAGTGATCGAATACAGAGTTCACTCATTGTGGATCTGCAGATAAAGAAGAAATTGCTTGGGGTTTAATATCATGTTTTACACAGTGGCTACATTCATGGCAGGAATGGTCATTATCTGATGCTCTTTCAAGGCGGGAATTTAGTATCACCAGTTCACATAACATGCATGTTTTTGGACTGTGTTAAGAAGCTGGAACTCCTGGTGGAAGCCCAAGCAGACACAAGGAGAACATGTAAGCTCCACACACAAAGGACCCACTTGGGTCAACCTACTTGATTAAAACACAGGACCTTCCAGCACTACCCATTGCACCACCATTCCCCCATTGAAGAAATTAAGAATTACCTGAGAATTACACTGTGTTAGGAAGCTGGAGCTCCTGGTGGAAACCCATGCAGACACGAGGAGAACATGTAAGTTCCACACAGAAAGGACCCACTTGGGTCAACCTACTTAGGAATAAAACCCAGGACCTTCTTGCTGTGGGGCAGCAGCACTACCCATTGCACCACCATTCCCCCATTGAAGAAATTAAGAATTACCTGAGAATTACACTGTGTTAGGAAGCTGGAGCTCCTGGTGGAAACCCATGCAGACACGAGGAGAACATGTAAGTTCCACACAGAAAGGACCCACTTGGGTCAACCTACTTAGGAATAAAACCCAGGACCTTCTTGCTGTGGGGCAGCAGCACTACCCATTGCACCACCATTCCCCCAATGAAGAAATTAAGAATTACCTGAGAATTACAATTTATATCCTCAACCACTCAACACATTTTTTTCTGATCTATAGGAAATTCAGAGAGATGGCCAACCCATAGTTAAGCTCTTATTGAAAATGAGTACTAGGTGGTGTGTTTTGTGAAGTTAATGCTTTTTATGAATGCTCCCAAAAACTTTGACAGGTTTCTAAATAAGTCCCAGAGTCCCAGAGGATCAACCAAACCATCAAGGGCTCTATATCTATAGATGCAAGATAAATTACGTCGACATTGTTGCATGGTCTTGATGTGATGCAGTATGCAAAGTGCAAAGCATTATAGTACTGCATATTACACATCAACCTATTTAAAAAGGGTTGATGTGTGTTTTGTTTGGTTAATAAAACCATATATATTTTCTTTACGACTTGTACTCTATGTTTTAACTTAATTTAAAATTTTTATTCAGGCCACAATGTATGGTGCAACCACAGAAATCCATTTTTTAAAACATATTGACAGCAAGAACCTGCAATCTGCACTTACTACAGTTACTGACTAACGACAGGAAGTGATATCAGGCCAGGATACAGCTTTGTAGTACTACATTAGTTTTGTTTTGTAAGTTGCTTGCTGATATACAGTTTGTTCTAGAGAGATTCGGAGATTATAGCTTTGATTAATGATATTGTATTTCCACTAATAAGCAGGTGATAATAGGGACTTTAATCCTAATGCTTCCAAGACTGGGCGATGCAGAACACTGATACAGTGGCCAAGTTTCTTTATCTCTCATGTGTATCGTGCTTTTGTGACATGGGATACAGCACCCTCATGAACCATTCCATCTAGTAGACAGCCAAAAAAGGAAAAAAAAAACAAGAAAAAAGACACAGGTTGCCAGCTGGACTTAGTGCAACGAGACTAGTCATTCAATATGGGAAGAATTTCTTTAGCACTTTTACCAAACCCCAGTGAATGGACCGGTGCCAAGCTTTAGGGTTAAAGCAGCAAACCTAGGAGTTTGGGCACTCAGTGAGAACAATGTCACGTTCCCGAAGCAGGATGAATGATTTATTCTGTTTCGCTCTGCAGTTGAATAAGCAGCTCCGTTGTCCATATGCACAATGTGAATGAGGATTGAAACTGTAAATCCTATGCTATGACCTCAACAGACTTAGTTGACCACCTGTGAAGGATTTTGGACTGATGTGTTAGTCTTTTGGACTGCTCTCTACCACCAAGATCAAATCAGCAACTGAGGGAATATCTTTTGAACGGAGTGTGTTCATTACTCCATTACAGTTCCAGAAACGTGTAGAATTTATGTTAAGGTGCACTGATCACTGTTCTGGTGGTTCACAGTGATCCAATATGTTCCTTTAAACAACTTTGTATCAGTGTATCAGATGGATTAGTATATAACTGGAAATCTTTAACCTTCTTGCTATAGTTGTACTGAAAATGGTCCACCAAGTAATATCTGCTCAGCAGTGGTTCTGTGGTGGAGGCTTTATACAGTAGAACTGGGGTTGGAGGTACACATACATAGCAACAGATGGGACACAGTCAGTAATTGTACTCCTACAAAGTCACCTAAGGTCTAAATTTAACTCTTGGCTATTTCTCGTCTCTGTTTTGGATCTCAGATTTACCCCACGTGTTAGCTCGGGGAATCAGAGTTTTATTCCAAGCTTTTTGGTGTTATTCCAAAAAAGCTTTTGCCTGAAAGAGCACTGATAATCTCACCATAGCCTAAACCTGAGCTGTTCTTTTTTTTTTTTTTTTTTTTTAGAGGAAAATGCTTATCTAATGAAGCATCGGTTCGCATAAAATGAATGAAGACCATTTTGAGAGGGGAGAAAATTCAGACAGAAGGCAGACCACACACACACACACACACAAATACATTCATGTGGAATTTCAAAGTCACAAATCTCTGGGCAGAATCTTTGGAAACTGACTGATGAATCAACAGATAGAAAGCTAGCTTTTCCCTTTTCAGTGATAAAAGCATAAGAGCTACTGATATGAATAGTCCTCTAGAAAAGAACACTCCACACTGACCTGCTGGTATCACTCCACTATTCAACAGTCTCAACCATAGTGCTCACTTTACTTCCCTTCCACTCAACCCTTTCACTTAGCAAAGGCCCTCACCTTGCCCCCTGGCCATCCCAATACCTCTGCACTCCTCAAACCTTGAGAGGAGACAGAGTGAGACAGGGAAGAGCTTCTATCACAATACAACCCTAACAACTCACAATCAGTCAAGCTGACAAGAACAAATACAGTCTTTGACTGAGAAATTTATACTTGCACAAGAATTGTGCCCTATATATAGGGGCAGTCAGTGTATGCCTGCATGTTTGCCCCCCTTTCCCCTTTTTGTGAAGGGAGGGCATGTCTGCCATCTGAGCCCAAGGTGTGTTTAGCCTCTGGTAGAGTAACGGCTCAGGCTGTGCTCGAGTGGTAAGCCCTTAATGGGGTTCACTATGACCCTGTAAAGAAAGGAGTAGCTGTTGAACCATTTGCCTAAAAAGCCTCATTCTACTTCTTTATCTTTTTTCATCTCCCTCTTTCTGTTTCTCAGGCTCTCTATGCTGTCTGATTTTCACCCTTATTCGAGAGGCTTTTAAATGTGTAACTTTACTATATGACTGTGTGCGTGTTTAT
>JAOTRJ010000024.1:12754135-12767801 GCA_028564905.1 Leptodoras praelongus | reverse complement strand
TCAGTGTCTGACCTCACAAATGTGCTTCTGGAAGAATGGTCAAAAATTCCCATAAACACACTCCTACACCTTGTGGAGAGCCTTCCCAGAAGAGTTGAAGCTGTTACAGCTGCAAAGGGCCGACATCATATTAAACCCTGTGGATTAAGAAGGCAGGCGAGCGAATACTTTTGGCAATATAGTGTACTTTTTTCAGTTTAAAATGGTGGTGCATGTTGGCAGATGTATTACCTAGTAGCAAAGCTTTGTGTAGTTTTAACTAAGATGTTCTGTCTTTTGCTGAAATGATATTTCTGTCTGCTGAACAGTGTTTCAGCATTTGTGTATATTTTCATACCAAATCAGTATTTGACTAATCTTAATTTATTCATTTCTGGATTTGGATCTGTCTAGACAATCTCTAACATTGTTCCCACTCTCTTTCGCAGACCATGAGAAGGCAGCGCACCGAGGTGGTCGTCGAACTGAGAAAGGTAATCCTGAGTCACCTTCTGAATTTGTGCATCCCCCCCCTGCCATTCTATTTTCATTAATTCTGATGGGCAGAAAAAAAAGCTATACAATCTGTGAGGAATAAAACATAGCATGTCCTGCTGTTCTGGAAGAGGATCAGTGACAGGGTAGAGAGGTGCAGCCTTGTTACCACCCTCATGTTGATTATTGTCCAGTAACCTCTTATAACCTTATTCCTCTTCTCAAGCAGCTTGCCAATTTTATATTTATTAAAAGAGTGATGTGTTTTGTGTATTTGTAGTTACTTTTAATTCTGTGGAAAATACAGCTGTTTCCATGTGTAGCAATGAGCCGTACGAAGTACAGGTCATGCCACCATGAAATTAGGACGCCTACTGTCCTGTAGACTTAGGAAGCAGTGACGCTCCTTCCATAAACACTGAATAAATGTTTCCTTCACCATGTTGATTACACACATTTTTAAAATTCCTTTATGCAAAGCGTCCACCGAACAAGCCCCTCTAAGTTGAAGTAAAGAAATAACATATTAAAACAAGCACATTAATACAAACCTGTAATTTCCGACGTGTAATGTCGGATCTGCTCTCATCACACATGACTGAACACCTGACCAATCAGTGCTGAGAATTCATCTGTTAAAAGAATCAAAATGGGTATATTCAAGACGCATGCAAGTGCTGCTGTCGTGGACAGTTTAAATATCGGCACTCGCACTTGGGCTTAGAGGCTGTTGAGGTCAGCAGTGTTTTAAGCTGCCGTGATATTATTTGTCATCATGACAGGCAGCACAAGGACAGCTGAAATCCAAAGCTCTGTATTTTGGACGTATTTGAAGTGTATCCCTCTCACACAGGCTTAGTCATATTTCCCCTCTGATTGAATAATCTTTTTAAGTGTTGTGGTCCTGAAATGCAGAACCAGATATGCCGAGGACTTTGTAGGATTCTTTAGCAGATTTGGGTAGATGTACCGAGTGTCTGATTGCATGCATTCTGTCATATTGTAGAATAAGAGGGACGAGCACCTCTTGAAGAGGAGGAATGTGCCACATGAGGACATCTGTGACGACTCTGATGTTGATGGAGATTTCAGGATGGTAAAAAAAAATGCTTTCAATGCTTCTTTTTATGGTGTTTTAAGTGCTGATCGTTTGAATCAAAATAAGCCCGGTTGAGCTGACGGTTGTTTAATTAACTGGTTTCTGATTCTTTTCAGCAAAACACCTCACTGGAGGCAATCGTGCAAGTAAGTCCTTGCTGTATTGGAACGCAGTATGTATAGAGTCTGTATTCTGCTTCAACCCAAGGTGTTAAAGTAAACATTTGAATGTAAAGTGTCATCTTCTGGTACATACTTAATAAAGCTGATTAGCTACAGTATTAATATATTATGCAAGTGTGATCATCCAGACACCTGATTAAGCATGAGCTGGTATTTATGAGCCCATGCATAGTGGTAATGTTATCTTTCAGATATGCTTAATGCTATTGTGTCCAGTCATGTTTGTTTATTTATTTATTCATTAATGCCGGTTGTATTTTCTCTTAATGTCTATTCCAGAATGCCACCAGTGACAACCAGGGCATTCAGCTGAGTGCCGTGCAGGCTGCCAGGTGAGATCTGATGAGGCACCTGAGAGCTGTTTGTGTGCTGATTTTCAAAGCAGCCTTTGGAATGTCAGATCCCAGCCAGTTAGTGCTGCATGCCCTTCGGTTTAGACTCAGAATATGACTATGGTGGACAAATCATAACTTCATTAGCTAGCTCATTAGGCAAGTGAAAGCTGAAATGTGCATTTTAAAATAATTTAGTTTTTATCCAGTTGTGTTTGTAGCTTCAGACAGTTTTCCCTCCCTTTTCGGTTACGTACTAGGTTATTCTCTTGTGGTGTGTAAAGATGTTCTTAGTCTGTTGTCTCCTCATCTTTTAACACACCTCATGCTGGATTATCCTGCATCCACTCACGCTAATTAATATGTCCAGTTAAAGTAGTTCCTGTTTACATTATTGTGCGTTAGTTTAGGAGGTGGCAGGATTCAGAAAAGGGTAGCGTCTGCATCTTTATTTTAAACAAATCAGTAGAGATGAGATGTTTGCCCTTGCGAAAGGCAGTATGGAGTAGAAAGTGTTCTCTGTTTGTTAGATAAGTTAAGATAAGAATGTTGATGAAGCAGTTTAATGAACCACAAAGCAACTGAATGGAGAAACTGATAACCCAGACACTTAATCTGCCTGTGATTTGTCAGTTCCTGATATCGGAGGCGACATTGTAATACAGCTCGAAGCACAGGCTCGTCTTGAATCTTGAGTTGTTGGTGGTGCATTGAGCAAATAAGCCATAGCAGGGTACTTGCTTAATAAACTATGACTGTTTACAGATTTGTCTTTACAGTTTCATGATAATTTGCATTCCTTCCCTAGGAAACTGCTCTCGAGTGACCGCAACCCTCCCATAGATGATTTGATAAAGTCTGGTATTCTGCCTATTCTTGTGCACTGCCTAGACAGAGATGACAAGTAAGAATATGTACTGCTCTTTTGCTTTTTATATATGTGTGTATATATGCGTGTATATGTATGTGTGTGTATGTATATATATATGTACACATACATACACACACACACACACACACACTGCTAATGTACTTTGGAAAGGCAGAGTGTTGAGCTTTTGACCTTTTGTCCCAAAGTCCATCTCTCCAGTTCGAGGCAGCCTGGGCTTTGACCAACATCGCTTCAGGGACCTCAGAGCAAACACAGGCTGTGGTGCAGTCCAGTAAGTATTCCATCTGCTATGTATTTAATTTTATTTGTGTTTTGCATAAATATGCTAACTGATGTGCAGTTTGTTTTTGCATCCACAACACATGCATGGGTCGAAGTCTGCAGAGTCTAAATTGGTGGCTTGGGTTACAGCTATGTACATGACTTGATTTTTATTTTATTTTTTTTTCTGGAATTTGCTCATCTCTCATTCAATGACATGATGCAAAATGTTGCAAAATGACTGCAGGTTTGCATCCAGATGCTGCCACAGCCATCTTTAGCCATGAGCCAAGGGAGCAAAAATTGGTGGTGGTCACTTTGCAGGAAGGATGACCTAATCTCACTCTGTTGTCAATCACAGTGACACTAACCAGTCATGGGTGTCTGTCAGCTCATGCATGTGCATGAGGGTAGTAGATGGTGCTCTTTGAACCCGTGGATTGAAAAGGTGTTTGACTGGCTTCATGCCTCTCAGAGGAAGCTTGTGGTATGCTGCTGTATGATCAAGGAAAGACGTGGATTTTTACAAAATTGGGGAGTAGATAAGCAAAAACGTTCATAAAGGTGACTGTGAATATGGGGCCATGCTGTTTTCTTAAAGCGTGGTTGAAAACCAACTCTGTGAATTCATATTCGGAGAACAATGTGGGCCAGTCATGGGAATTTAGAGAGACTGCATGTTGGCCTGAAATGAGTCATCACTGTGAGAGACAGAAATGTCTGAGTCATGCAGTCATTCTCTCCCTCTCTCTCTCCTCTCTCTTTCTCTCCCTGTACATGCACAGATGCAGTTCCCCTGTTCCTAAGGCTGCTCCACTCTCCCCACCAGAATGTGTGTGAGCAAGCTGTCTGGGCTTTGGGCAATATCATCGGTAAGTCACTGTTTCTCCCGTTGTCTGTGAGCCATCACTCCCTCCTTGCACTTTCTCAGAATTTTGCATAACATTGAGGAAAAATGCTTTCAGAGTAAATTATATAGGCTCTTGTTGCTTTTAGTTACAGATTAAGCAGTTCTCTTCTGCTTTCTTGGCCAAACATTTTAGTTTGCATGAGAAACTGAAATGAAGCATACAATGATTAGGCATCATATTAAAACTGAGTAGTAGTGTTGATATTGGATATTTTTAAATAAATAGTCTAGCAAGAACATGGGCAAACTATTAGTCTCTGGTGTGTTGAGTTTAGAAGCTTAAGGTAATGTTTTGTCATGGTAACTACTGGTTATCACTGAAAGCCCTTGGCGCCAGCCTCGGTTACAAATTGAGTTTAAGCAAACCTGTTAGACACTTCAGCATAGTTTGGGGCTGTTAAGCATATAAGTCATGATGATACAGACTCTGACTCTTAAACATTCCAGCAAATCTAAGAGGTGTGTTTGGTAAGCACCAGTGTGTTGATGCAGGCGTTATGTTCTCCTAGGTGATGGTCCCCAGTGCAGGGACTATGTGATCAGCCTTGGTGTTGTGAAGCCCCTGCTGTCTTTCATCAGCCCCTCCATCCCCATCACCTTCCTGCGCAATGTCACCTGGGTCATGGTTAACCTGTGCCGTCACAAGGATCCACCTCCGCCCATGGAGACCATCCAGGAGGTATGTGTGGGGTCACTGTAGACAGCCAGTCAGCCAGTTTTTTTTTTTTTCTTCTTCTTTTCATTATTTATTTATTTATTTATTTATTTATATATTTTTTTATATATGAAAGAAGCAGATTGGACTCTTAAATAGTGAATAAAATTTGGTTATGTTTTTAAATACAGGCATTAAGATATTAATGCTATGCAAACAGTCATAGTTATTTATTTATTTTCTTTATTCACACAGATCCTACCTGCCCTGTGTGTCCTGATTCATCACACGGATGTGAACGTAAGTCACAAGACATCACAGAAAACTGCATGCCAGATTTTTTAAGGTTGGAGTGTGATTGTGTCTCCTAGACTTCAGGTGTGGTTGTGTGTGCGCGGAGTGTAATCTAGGATGTGTTTGTCTTTGTGATTGGGCAGATCCTGGTGGACACAGTGTGGGCTCTGTCTTATTTGACTGATGCTGGCAATGAACAAATCCAAATGGTCATTGACTCTGGCATTGTTCCACACCTGGTGCCCCTCCTTAGCCACCAAGAGGTCAAAGTTCAGGTGAGTTCTGTGCATTAGCAAATAAGCTTAACAGATAAGGGATCCTTGGTGCATCGATGTACTTATGACCCTTTTAATCGAGTTTGATAGATATTTTATTTATTAATGCATGTTGATGCATTGATATTATAGTTTATTGTAGTGGATCATCCCAGAAACAAATATATTTTATATCTGCTGTAAACTATTGCTCCCATTCTTTCTCAAGGGGTTTATAAGCCCGATAAAATGTGGTTTTATCGGTCTTGTACCTACTGAGAAAATGGAACAGTGACTAGAAAGCTAAAATGATGTGAGCCTTGCAGAAATTTGGAAAGCAAAATGTTTGAGGTGCATAAGGCTGTGTTTCTCGTTTTTAGACTGCAGCGCTGCGTGCAGTGGGGAACATTGTGACTGGCACAGATGAACAAACACAGGTGGTGCTGAACTGCGATGCCCTGAGCCACTTCCCTTCTTTGCTCTCACATCCCAAGGAAAAAATCAACAAGGTACATACCTGCAGTCACTGACTTATTATTAGGTTGTATCTGAATACATATTTGCGCTGAGGCACTTCAGTTGTGTTGAATGCAGATCCAGTATTGGAAATGATGATGATGGAGACTCGGCACTTGTGTGTTTGTGATGTGTGCATGGATTTTGACTATGCTTAGCTTTAATACTGGTGACCGAAGTAGGTGACACCCTGGATGAAGATCCGCCCTGGAACAACACTTGGATTTAGAGTTAGACTATAATTAGGGTTAGTCTCATAGTTCACAACAGGACAGTACCTTAAAGTGTTTAAGTGGTGGGATGGGGTTTTAATGGTGTACGTGTGTGCGTGCGTGTGTGGATTGTTCAGCTGATGGACTGGGAGTGCTTAAGACCACTGAGTCTGTGCAGAAAAAGGAGTGCATCTGAGGCCCATCCCTAAAACAGAGGCTATTCAGAGATTGGGTCGATGATTAAAGCCTCAAAACCACTCCCATCCACAGCTCTGTCAGTGCCGCTGTCTTGCTCAGGGGCTGTGGCTCCTCCCACAGCTCCCTGCAGTCTGATCCAACACTATCTGTCCAAATGTTTGGTGCTTGTACAGAACAATTACGCACAATGAAACATCAAATAGCTACAATGCAGTAAGCCGAATGTAATGTCTCTCTTGCAGGAGGCAGTGTGGTTCCTGTCCAATATCACAGCTGGGAACCAGCAGCAGGTCCAGGCAGTTATTGATGCCAATCTGGTTCCCATGATCATCCTTCTGCTCGACAAGGTGCCTGCATCTTTTATTCATTCAACTTTATCTTTAGACTTCCCGCAATTTGTTTTAATGTCCGTGGAAACATTTTTGAACTATTAACTATGCAGTCTGCTTTGAAACACATGTATCTATCATCAAAAGTGGTATTTTCATGCCTTGCATAAATGCATATGCATAAGCCTTTTTCTGTGCATTGATGGAGAATTGCAAATCATTGAATAGTCAATTATTTTTCTCCATCCCCAAGAGAGAGACAGACTGTGGCAAGAGTCTAAACATGCTTGATATTTATAGTATGAAAGGACTAATGATAGAAATCCTGGAGTGTGAAAGGAACACTGGCAATATCCAATTCAGGAAGCATCACCAACTTGCGCATAATAACGCATATGTTTTTTGTAAAAATTACAATAATGTTAGCTGCTTGTGCTACAAAAAAGCAGCTGTAATCCATGCTTATACCATCTTCTCAGCCATGACTTCATTCGCAGGTTATTTTTTTTGTCCAGTGCAAAACATAGCACGTACAAATACAACTTGCTCTTGAAAACAGCATGCCTTCAGGTTTGTTTTGCTTTAGAGTTGTTTGTGTTTCCCACTCTGAAATCATTCAGTTATTCACCAAGCGTGTGGTCATGCTTCCTGATTTAGTTGTCTGGTGTGCACATTGTTATGAACTTCGTCAGATTTGTGCACCAGGATTAGGGATTTGGGACGTTTTGGGATTGTTGGACAGCCCACATTTTAAGGTCTAATTAGTAATTTACTGTTACAGGGAGATTTCGGAACCCAGAAAGAGGCAGCTTGGGCCATCAGTAACCTCACAATCAGTGGCAGAAAAGACCAGGTAAGCCACTGCTTATTGTTTGTGCTACACATACACTATGCGGCCAATAGTATGTGGACGCCTGACTGTTACACCCATATGTGGTTGGGCGCACACAATTGTATAGGATGTCTGTGTGCTTATAGTATTACAATTTTCTTTCACTGCAACGTGGACTGCACCTCAGGCCTCCTTGCCTGACTAATCCCAACAGACACACTCAAATATTGTGGAATGTCTTCCTAGAAGAGTGAAAGTTATTATAACAGCAAAGTCAGTGTAATGGTCAGTTGTCCACAAACCTTTGGTTGTATTGTGTATTTTATATAGGTACTGTAAATAACGGTTATTTGGCACCTATGATACACTTTCAATCTTTGTTCTCTAGGTGGCGTACTTGATCCAGCAGCAGGTCATTCCACCCTTCTGTAACCTCCTGACAGTCAAGGATGCTCAGGTGGTGCAGGTGGTTCTGGATGGACTGAGCAATATTCTAAAAATGGCTGATGAAGAGGCAGAAACTATCGCCAACCTGATTGAGGAGTGTGGAGGTGAGAATTAAATATTGGATAATGTTGGATAATTTTCTCTGACAGCAGCTGGGTGTAATTCTGACTACATGATTTATTATTGTTTCAGTAATTACAGTTTAGAAGTTTTCTTTAATATTTATCTTTAATGTCTCTAGTGTTGGCACTTGGTATTTATTTATTAAAACCTGGAACTGTATTAATGATCATGGTATAAGGGGAAATAAAACACTTCAGGGCATGCAGTGATAGAAAAAGAATAGACTTCATGGTCTTAACAGTAACATGGCTTTGAATTAGGGCACTTAAGTCATTGATTATTTTTCCATATCAGAAAGCCATCATGTTTATGACTGTTTTGTACCGATAGAAGTAGCATTACCAGGCAAGTGCTGAATACCCTGTGGTAGCCTCCTTGATAAAGGTCACACCGTAAACTAATGTAAAAGAAAAGAAAAAAAAAAACTTTTGTGCCAACTTGACTGTAAATTGACCCATGTAAAGCCTGCATTTAATTTCCCACAGAGGTCCACTACTGTAAATGGGTTATTTGCTACTGAGCCCAACATGGCCAGTACTTGCATCAGGTGCTGTAAAATTTGGAGCCATGATATTTTAGGAACATTTTTTACATTTGCTGGTCTTCAGTAACGATCTTGTGCTTTTTAACTTTACCATAAGTTATTCATCGCTTTAAAAATTCAGTCTGGTTTCTGTTTCAGCTTCGGTTAAAAAATGCACAGTATTTGTATTGTGAGTAGATGATGCTAATCCTCCATCCTTGCTCTTTTTCTTAGGATTGGAAAAAATTGAACAGCTACAGAATCATGAGAATGAGGACATCTACAAACTGGCTTACGAAATCATTGATCAGTTCTTCTCTTCTGACGATGTAAGTTTCGCTTTTAGTGACGAGTGTTCATAATGCATGCCGACTACATGTACACTGGGATTTTTAGAGGTGATTCTTCTAATTTACTACATTAATCACAGATCTGATTATTTCATGATGCCCTTGACTAGGATTATGAGCAGGATCTGAGATTAATCAGACTTTTAGTGTCACTCATTAGAGAAGCTAAGGGTTGGGAAATTGAATTGTCATGCGTGTCTTCTCAGATTGATGAGGACTCGAGTCTGGTTCCTGAAGCCATCCAAGGTGGAACATATGGATTTAATTCGTCAGCCAACGTGCCAGCAGAGGGATTCCAGTTCTAGAAGGGTGACGTGAAATCTGGAGATTTGTTTGCGATGCAGCACTCTAACATGTACAAAAAAATTTAATTAGGAGAGAAAGAGAGAAGCGCGCGAATGTGAGAAATTAGATCCATTGTGCTTGGCTCATGGGATCCATGGCTGCATCTAATCCAAGAGAAATTGTGTGGATTTCGTTTGGCATCCTGGCGTGAATCCAGTCCAAATGAAGTTTGTGACGGCGAGTGGGTGCGAGTGAGAATGAGTGGGCTACTAAATGTTGCAAAAACACAACCATCTACACCGAATACGTTCAGAGAACATTTCGCGAAATGTCACACCAATATCAGGACGTGTCTACCAAACGACAACAAAAGCAAATCGGCGCAAAAAAAAAACCATGGGGAGAAACAAGAAGTCGCAACCAAGCAATTGGAGGGAATGACACAAGAAAACGGACAAAACCTCTGAACAAGAATATACAAAACAAAAACAAAAACGGACTGTACAGCGGGAGGTGTCATACCGGTTGGCGTCTCCCCTCCCCACAATGGGCCCCGCTGTGAGAGGTGTGTGCGAGTGAGCCGTTTTTGCGTATGAATGTATGGACCTGGGGCCAAGGACGCGGAGCTTACCTCCGAAATCTCTAACTTTCAGCGCATGTCGTTCCTCGACTGCGCTTCGTGAGCAAAGTCAGCAGACGAATGGGTGTGTCTGTGTGTGTGAGTGAGTGAGAGAGAGAGAGCGAGCGAGCGAGCGAGACAGTGAGCATGTGTGACTGACTGGAGTGTGTGTCAGGCAGGGCTGAATGTGGACGCATGTGAAGAGTCACCATCGAAATACTGAAAGGAGCGTTAATACAAAGTAGTCTGGAAAAAAAAAAAATCAAATAAAGGAAGTAAACAGCAAGGAAGAAGCGGCTGATCAGAAAAGAAAAAAAATTAAAAAACTTCAAGAATAAAAAAAAAATTGTCAAGCAACAGCAATGATTTCAAATTTAAAAAAAGACATCAGGTTTCTTTTCTTTCTCTTTTTATTTTTATTTTTTTTTAATGGCACTGGACTAGGCTCTTGAGTGGAGAAATGGAGGGCCGTTGTGTTTAAATACGATGCACTCTGCAGCTTTTGGGATTTGCTTTTAGTCTCCGGTGTTTTACATTTTATTTTAGCTTTCAAATATATTTTCAGTGCTTGTGTAGAACTGCAGTTTAACCCTTACAGTCCCTCAATACGAGTACCACTGTAGTTTTTTTTTGCCTTTTTGGGGAAAAAAAAAATTGCAATCACCCATTCTTACGTTTCAATACTCTGTATTACTCTTCTGCATGATGTATTTGTTCTTTTTATTTTACTTCTTGTAGGTTCTCAATAGAGCCCTCCTCACACCTTTGGTGGTAATAAATGGAGAAATAAGGCCATTTTATGTAAAGTCATGAAAATTTCTCTTTACATGTAATGAAAGGCAGCATAGTTTTATGAGTTTTTACTTCTGTTAACAAATTACTTTCTCCTTTTCCCCCTTATTTGTAAACTGCTTTTTATATATTATGTCTCTTTCTCCCCCCATGCCTGTACTCATCTCAGTACCCACCTGATCTGATTCAGTCTAACCTGTTTTGCATACACACTGAGGACAGAGTGTGATGAGTACAGATTTAAGACTGACATGCCTGTCCCATCAAATTATATGCATAATACAATTTTTTTTTTATATGTATATGTAGATAGTCCTAATTAATGTCAAGCCACATTAGAGGTGTAAAATTCTAAAATAAATGACCTGCCTCTTATGGGTTGTACTTTTTGGGAGATTTTTTTTTTTTTTTTTTTTTCTTTCCCTGAAAGTCTCCCTGAAGTGTCTGGTGTCTCGCAGACTGTTGTCCCGTGCCTTCTTTCTAGAGCACAAGTAAAAGAAAGGAAAAAATGTGCATGAACAAAACAGTGGTGTTCTCGAGTACACTATATTGTCCTTATTCCCTTCTAGCTCCTTTTTTGTGTTGCAATTTCACAACACTGTAGAGATGGATTCCTCTTTGTGGTCATAACCTTCTGTTGGACATAGGATATATGTGCAGCATTCCTCAAAGATGCGGTTTAGCAAAGATGCGGGTTCAAAGGTGGGGAAAACATTCAAATTAGATGATATGCTTAACCTGTTGACCATATGACTACAGGCTAAGTTTCTTTGATGAAATAAATATTGAAACCATACTTTTGTGGGGTTTTTTTTTTTATTTTTATTTTGGCTGAGTCGTGGAAATGTGCTGCTGGTTTAAACATTTTCTATTCAAATTTTATTGAACTCTTAACAATAGAAATTGTCATAAATAATCAGGGTTAAGAAATCCAGATGGAGTTTGATACCTAATGAGCGAGCCAGAGGTGACAGGCAAGAAGGCAACAAGAGGACGAAACGTTATCTTCTGGCTGACACTGAAGTGTGAGTATTTGAGTCATAGTATAAAGGTGTACAAAAGTAGTGTCGGCCAATATGATTCATTTGGAAACATGTTCAGCGTGAGCTAGTTGTGAATGTGTACTAGGAAGTTTTTAATAATTACAAAAACAGTCCTTTGGTACAGCTCTACAGTGTCCAGGTCAGATTATCCACTGAAGCAAAGGGTGGCACTTGGGCATATCCAGTGTTTGGGAATTAAACGTCTTTAGGATCAGTGTGGGACCATCCACAGCAACAAGAGGTGAGTGTGGAAAGTTAGACACAGACTAGTTTGCATCTGAACACTGCTATTAATTGTTGTAAGGCTCTCAACCTTCTTTTAACTGCTGTCTTCACTAAGCCCTTCTTGACAGGTACTCCTCAATAAAGACGTCTCACAATATCCATCTCACTTGCATGAACATTTGAAGCGCAAGGGTAGGGTGGTGCCCCAGAGACCAAACTGTTTAACTCTCTTTTCCTGTTTTAAAGAGGAACATCAGATATCTTATAATCAGGTTCTCCTGAAATACTCTGTGTTGATTCAAAGTCCTCATAAGCTTACCGGACCAAAAATTAGTCTGTGGATGTGAGAATTGTCATCGTGGAATACAGGGAGAGGAATGTTGATTCTCTGTAAGATAATGAGCAAAAGGCAAAACCTGGTTGTCCAGCAGCTCAGTGTAGGCATTGTGGTTCAAATTTACTGTCATCTCATCCAAGGGCCCATTTCTGTGCAAGTAAAAGTCCACAGAACATCATAGAGCCTCCTCCAGCTTGGACCATACCTTGCATGCAGTCCTCATTGAAGGATTCCTGAGGTCTATGATGAACACGACGCCTAGCATCATTCACATGCAGGCAGAAACCGGATTCATCTGACCAGATAACACGTTTCGGGTCATGAACAGTCCAGTTTTTGTGTCTCTTCACCCGCTGTAACTGAGCAACTTTGTGATCAGAAGTGAGCAAAAGCCTCTTGCTTGCTACTTTGCTCCAGATGTTCATGGTATGCAGTTCCCTGCAGTGTTCTTTCAGAAATTGGCTGTGAAGGACCTGTGTTGGCTTCTAGAAGCAATTCTTGCCTGGAAGCAAAGTGGTTTTTATTCGCAAGCCATGAAACATGACGGTAGTCCATGTCCGTCAGTTTCGTCTTTTGGCCACAATTCTGACAAGAATTTCCAGTAGACTGGGATTTTTGCCACTGCTGGTATGACCGTTCACTATGAGACACTGCAAATTCAGCTACTTCTCACTATGGCCTTGGCCCTCTCACATGCAAGGACTCTATTTTGCCAATCATTAACATCTGCTTTGTGACCCATTTTCTACACATTGAATGAGACATTCACTGCACTGTTCCACTCCTTCTCTATCTATGAACCCTGTCACACACCCTGCAAGTATTTATAGCCCAAACATCATTGTGCAACGCCATTTGCCTGACGTTCCTACCACCTTAAACAATCATTTTAATGTGGGAATATGGGCTGATAAAATATCACAATGTTCCTTCATATGGGTGATTTTAAAACTACAAAAAGGTTTGATGGAATACAAAAAATCAAAATATACAAAAATTGAAAACCATGTTTCTAAGTCTGCCTGAAGAGATTTGAACCACCACCTCTATAATAAGAACCTTCAGGGAGCAAATCAGGTAGGTGTACTTCAGACTGCCCTCCAGTGTAACCTCCGAGTGCTGTACTCCGTGCTGCTGATACAACACATACATGTACTGTAGCTGTTAGCTCCGTTGCACTATTGTAATGAAATGCATCCATTTGGCTGACCTATAGAGTTTCTGTATGCTCCCATTTGGTAAAAAGGATGTCTTACAGTTACAGTACTGTAGGACTCTGAGACAACCATGACCCAGAATTTTTAAGCTGCCTTTTTAACCAACTACAACCATCCATTTCAGAGGGGGAAAAGAAAACTTAAGACTAACGATATGCAAGCAACCCCCTTTGATGATACAGGGTTTCAAAGGCACTGCTGGGATTCAAACCCAGGATCTCCTGTTTACTAGACAGGCGCTTTAACCAACTAAGCCACAGCGCCA
>JAOTRJ010000024.1:12720407-12730707 GCA_028564905.1 Leptodoras praelongus | reverse complement strand
GTAGGGGATTGGGGGGGAAAAAAAACAAGAAGAAATTGCAATCAATAAATAACTAAAAACAAAAAACATTTAAAAAACAAATAAAAAAGTCCCAACCATCCTCAGTTGCACCATTCACAACCTTGTTGGTCAATGAAAGAGCCATTATCACAGTCTGATATGACCCGTTACCAATTTGTTAAATGTAAATAATGTAATTAAGCTATTTAACAGGTCTTAAAGCATAGTAAACATGGTAAATCCATGGAAAAGACTGGCCAAGAAGGTCAAAAAGCGAGTTTGTAAAGAGAAACCCAAGGGGCTTTTTTTTTGTCTTGTTGTTGTCATGCAGTGTTCAAACAACATCTGGCTCAATGATTGCTGCAGCCCTTGTACTCTTTAAAAATAATAAATGAGCAAACAACAATAAGTAATATATGCCGCCAAATAATAATTTATATTTTTAGCATAAGTAGAGATATTTGTAATATGCTAATGTTCTATACAAGCTCTTGATGTTATCCCCCATTAATGCGTGTTGTTTTTGAACTTTCACATAACCCAGAATAAACACTCAAATTGCTGCAATTTCTGCCATATTATGGGGGCGGTTTCACAGCAGAAGTGTAATCTCTGTGAACATGGTCATACACTCCAAGGGATTATGGCAGTCAGACTTGCTGATAGATTTCAGTTTGTAAATCACTCAGCAGCAAGTTCCAGCAAATTACCATTAAAATTTTAGGGCACAGGAGCAAATTAGCAGGAAACGTAGAGCAAAATTAAAATGTTAGCGCTTTTCCCCCCTGCAACTTTCCATCAGATCTGAAATTACTGCATACATGTGGACCTTACATGTAGAACTGGCACAGGTGGCTTCTCTTCTTAAACATGTCATTCTCTAGGGTGAGAAATTCCACCGCTTTATTCTTTTCACCTTCCAGGGCGTTCTTCTCCTTCTCCACCAGCTTCACACGATTCAGCTGAAAATGCAGAAGCAAAATGTGACTTGCTTAAAGTTTAATTAGACCATACTATGGCTGGTCAGAATGAATGAATAGTTCATCAGTTATTTGATTAGTGGATTGAGTGATGGATTTTTAAACCAATATTCAAGATTACTGTGATCATCAAATAATATCAGCTCAAGACCAAGTAACATAAAAATGCATCAACAGGATCTGCTTTTTTTTTTTTTTTTTAAAGTTATATAGCAATCTAAATCTAATGATGGTTTATTTTTTGGATATTTATTGTTGCAACAGATTAAGAGTTACATTCAACAATAAATGATGGTGTTCAAGATTTCTCTCATTAAAGCTAATTAAATTTCCATTGTGCAATGGCAAAATTAAAAACGGCAAAAGAAACAACAACAACAAAAAAAAAAAGCTAAATTCCATGTATAATTTTAAATAAATAAATATCTATTTCCCACCCAAGCATTACTGCAAACATTACTTTCCAAATCAGGTCATCTTCAACATATCTTCACATTTTCTTAAACTGATTTCCCTGAACATGCAGTTGAACAAAATCCTAATTCCTATTTACTACGCATCCTCTACACAGGGTCTAACACACTCTTAGAGGTTGCATATTCCACTACTGCTCAACAGGCTGTACCTAGGCATGAGAACAGTTTTCAGAGTGTTGCCAAATTACTGATGTACCTCCTTTTTCCTTGCTAATTCCTCCTCATTTATATTCTTGCTGTGTGAAAGTTCAACTGTAGTGTGCTGGTCATGCAACTGGAATGGTTCCATTATTTCCAATTTCAAGGTCATTGTTATCACAATAGGTGGATAGAGCGGGTGTGATTAAAAATTTATGATAGATTTATGTTTTTTTTCTTGTATACTAAAGGCAAAAGTGGACACAGTCAGATCACACAAGCTGGATATTAGTTACATTACACCCCATATGACTTCCTAACATTTTCCTGTGGTCATCTGCAACAATACAATTACATACCCAAAACCCTTGTAACAACTTTCTGCAAAAGGCAATTCCTTTGGAGATCCGGTTATTGTGCACAATTTATCAGTTACTGTATTTACTTTACATTTAGGGCCTTCTATAACTCACTACAGTCATCCAGCACTTCAAGATTTAGATTAGGCTTTAGTCATCAATCTAAAGTCACTTACAAGTTAACAGAATTATTGTTTTCTTGGCATGAATCCTTGTGACATTTTACCTTGTGTAATTTGTCTTGTGCACCAAATGATCTGTCTACACAAATGCATTGCACAACTTACCCAAAATTTATTTTAAATAAAAATTAAAGTCTGAAAGTTCCCAATGTGGATACACTTAATACACAAAATATTGCAATAATTAAGTTCTTCTAAAACAATTCAAATAACACAACCATCACCAGTGCACTCACACACTATCCTGCTTCAGGCATGATGAATTTTCTTTTACACTTAACTGAGATCCAAGCTTAAGAAGAACAAGCTCACTGAAAATTGTTGCTAATGCAAGGTGTAAATGGAGCCAATAAACACAAAGAGTCTGAGTCTGACATACAAGAAGTAACGAGCAACAAGTATTTATGCTCTTCATCATCTTTCACAAAGATCATGAATCAAAGTGACCAGAAAACTGTATCAGAAACATCAGTAAAACATAGCAGTGCTATTATACACACACACACAGTCTCACAAATAAATACAGCAAGATGCCATGTTCAGTGTGTAAGAATCTTCAGCCAGAGACCTCAGATAGCCCAGCACTATGCATATATTCAATTATCATTTACTACACTTATAAAATTCATAAATACAATTTTGTGATTTTCTCACTACAGTACATACTGCAATCGAAATCTAGCCTTCATTAACAAAGTTAATTTTTAAAACTTCCAACAGCATGGTCTCCTTTCCCATCACATGGCTAACAAAGCTATGACATGAACACTGACTAAACTATAATTATTCACATCTCCAAAATATTCCCCACAAAGACTGAAAGCACAAACCTGAACAACGCAAGTATGAATGACTTAAGAGATTCGAGCAGGTGTTTCCTCTCACCTTTTCCCCTCTCTGTTCATTCAGTAGCTCCACTCGTCTGCACAGTGTGTGGATGGGTTCTTTGAGTCGGCAGGAGCCAATTATGTCCTCCAGGTATTCCAGCATGCCTTCGTCATGCTCCGTCTGGCCTTTGGGCTTCATCATTGCAATCTGCTCCACTTCTCCCTGATGGAAATAGGCAGTCACACACATACACACAAATCTTAGACTAGTTCAGCCTACTCTCTAGCTGTCTTAAAAACATACAAGTGAACACAAAATAGGGCTAAATATATAAAAAGCGGCATAACAAGAGGCTGTTGAAATATACGATGCTTGTTGTTTAAATGTGTATAAAATACATTTGAGCACATAACATACATTCATGGGCAAAATCAGAAATACAAACCACTGCAATTTTAAATATGCCAAACTATGCATGCCAACACATTTAAAAATAATAATAATAAAACAAACAGGAAATCTAATAATTCCATGGCTTGTGGAAAGTGCATTTTACTCAAATCCTGGACTGAAATGATTCTTGCAATAAATAATTAATAGCACAGGACTTTTCTCTAAACTAAAAACTCAATATGAAGCTTAGTTTAGAGAAACTAACCTTAATTAACCTTATAAAGAAACAAGTGTGAATGTATTTCAGCATGCCAGGAGCAAAAACAAATAAAACAAAAGATAGAAAAAAGAAAGCACAGCAGATGAACATACAAATAAATTACTGTAATGATGTGTGCACAAGACCACAAAAAAATTTATAAATAAAACAAAAAACAGGGGTTTCCTTGCCCACATCAATGCATTTAAGCTACATTCCATAGGCATATTAATAAATGAATGTTTATGCAGGAACACAATAATTCAAAATGATCCAAAATCATACAAACTGCTGAGTTGCATCAGAACATTCAACCCACAATATCAGCAATCTTAGTACAAGCTCAACAAAACGCAATACTTCATTGCTTTGTCACCAAAAACTTCTAAAATAAACCAATGAAAAAATGATTGACACAGAACAACTAAAATAAATGCAAAAAAATGGCCACAAGACAATACAAATACAGCTCAAAGGAAAAAAACCTGAATGAGTGTGCATGACCCTGCCTCACTGAAGCAGCACAAGTAATATTGGGGTTAGACTGTATTTTCTCACACACCAATATTTACGTGCTGCTAAAGTGGGGAAGGCATAACGCAGAACTGTTGACCTCTGACCTTAATTGGATGGCTTGGATGAAAAATTCCAAATTTTTTTTTTTTTTTTGCTTTTTATCTCGAAATGCAACAGCAGCAGCTCCGGTTTAGCAATCCCCTTAAAACTCTAAAGCAGCAAATTATGGTTTGCACCTTTTTGGCAATGTTGAAAACCATGATGCGCTGCTATAGCAGTCTAAGGTCTGATGTCATGTCAGCTGCGGTCCCACTTAACTAAACATTTATTAAGGTAATACTTGAAAAATTTACAAGTTGCCCTTATATAAAAGAGGGCAGGAAAGGTCAGCAGCAAGAGCAGATAAAGTAATAATGGTATGGGTTAGACTTGTGTATAAAGGAAAAAGGAAATGCATTCTAGGAGAACAGACTAATTATTACCTGTAGAATGAGAAATCGGTTGTGGTCAAGGTCAATGCCATGGCTACGCAGCAAAGTTCCAACGTCTTTGAAGGTCGCCTTTTTGCCATTGATGTGGTAGGATGAGGAATTATCTTTACCGGCAGTTCTTGAAACATAAAACTTGCTGTCAGGGATGACTTCGTAGTCATCTCCTTCCTGAAATGGAGGAGGGGCACAGAAACAGCAGCACAGATCTTCAGCACACGCAGCAAACAGCCCAAATAATTGGTCCAGCTGCATTAAACATGGTAAAAGTACAGAAATGCCAGCACCAGACCCCCTGTCAGACACACACTCACCATACACTCACCATGACTGCTCATTCGCATTTACCAAAAAAAGTCTTTGTGTATATAAATAAAATTACATGATTTCAATTAAGAAAAAAAAAAATTTATACATATACATACATACATACACACATACATACATATACACACATATACACACAAAGGGGGTATAATCTCTCCAGATCCTTATGAGCAAATAATCCAAGGGGAAGTGTGGAACTCATTGTAGTGTGACAGTCACAGTAGCAATGAGCATACACACACACCACATCTAAAAATAAAAACAGGGCCTCTTGTTTATAAAGAAAATAAACTGCACCATAAAGAACGAGGAGTATTTAAAAATATTATAAATTATTTTATAATAAATTATTACGTTATTTTTCCTGCTCATTTTAGAGAAAACTACCAGGTCCAATAGGAAGAAATACATTTGAACAAATTTACCCAAATTCATAAAAAAATTCAGATTGTTCTTAAAAAAAAAAAATTATAATAAAATAAAAAATATAAACAAACAAACATAGAGTACCACAGCTAACTTAGTCTTATGTGCTTTTCACCTACATTTGTCAGCTGGGTGTCTTCTATTTAAAAATACAAATTACACGGTACTTGAAACTACTAATGTCAGAGAGAGAGAGAGAGAGAGAGAGAGAGAGAGAGAGAGAGAGAGAGAGAGAGAGAGAGGTTAACAATTAAAATAAAAATCACAGCATTTAAATAAAATATCCACATATATTTTCGAATATTTTGCTGTCTTATGGAAGCACAACATTTGACTACTTTTTTTTTTTTTTACCTTGTCAACAATCTTCTGAAAGTGCACCTCTACAGTGCAGCTCTGGATGTCCTTGTGTCCATCAGAGCTGTGGATAAGCACAGACAGCTTTTTGGATCTGATTTTATTCGCTCTGTATCCAAATACGAAAAGCATCGAGTCGATCACGTTGGATTTCCCGCTGCCGTTTGGACCGATGATACAGGAAAAGCGCTGGAAAGCAATACAAGGGACGAGATTAAAAACATGTACATAAATAAAAAAAAGGAAAAAATAAAATCTTGATGTCTGAAGATGTTCCATGTCTTGAGCCAGGGTGCCCTTAAGCTGTTAAATAAATTCCACCTCTCATTACGGGTGTAGTTTATAAATTGATTAAAATATTAGGCTAATTATTTAAATTTGTAGAATATTATTCCATTTTTTGGGACCCATTCAGAGCTTTTATGCATGAGCTTTTTCTTCACCAACAAACATAATGACATTTATAGCACTGCTTGTTTTTGAGGGTTGGATTTAACTCTTTCAGTTCATTTGTGCAGACAAAGTTGAAGAACTAGAAGAACTCAATAATAAATGGAATTATTTGGTAATGCTGGGTTGTGATTTCCACCACTAAATAATACATAAAATAGCAGATCCCTTGGGTGTGCTTCAGGGAGTCCTGGGGGTCTCAGAGCCACACTCATAGAACAAGAGGTGTAAAAATTTCACATCCAATCTTCAACAACATATATAGAGCTAATGGTAAGGACAAAACCAAAATGGAGGGTGAGAAATGAAGTGAAAAAAAAAAATTAAAATAAAAACACACCCCAGGACACTGATCACTGTTCAAGTCTAGAAAGAATGAGTGTCCATGATTATGGAGTGTCTTAAACTTCATGACACGAGTGTGTAATTCCATGACATGTACTTATTACCTTTTAATACCGACCACCAAAAGAAAAAAAAAGAAAAAAAGTTCCCTATAAGCATTAAAAGTTCACCAGTGGTGTGTGTACCTTATGGAAAGGGCCCAGGATCTGCTCCCCAGCGTACGATTTGAAGTTGCGATTGACGATGTGCGTGATCATGAGGCGGGGAGCGCCCGGTTCGTTGGTCATCGCGGGGGGTGGAGGTGGAGAGATGCTACCGAGAATCTCCTCCAGGCTCCGGTTATCCACCGCCTCATCAGCGGCATCTGTACCGGTGGGAAACACGGCCACTTTTATTCCGCACCATTCAGAACCATTCAGTTCCGTATGTGGACGCGCGAGTTGGGGGAGGGGTGCACAAACAAAACAAAACAAAAACAAACAAAACGGGCAAAGTGGAGGAAAAAAAAGGGGTGCACTTTAATACTTAAGTGTATTAACACGCAAAAAAAAAAACGGGTTAACAAACAAGAGGGACTTCTGATTATTAATATTAACATGCACATTAGCAATGGGGCGTCACGAATGTTTTTTTTTTTTTTTTTTACAAGCATCAGTGTTCATGAAAAAAAAAATTATAGTTTGATGCTCGGAAAAACGACAAATAGAGTCGTGCAGTTATATGAGAACTAATAAGACGCAGCCTATTTTCTCACTTAAATGGACCAGCGACTGTGCAACAATAATGACACATCACTCAAATGAAAGTCAAAGTCAGAGCCCCGACTAGCCATGGACACACGATCACCGTTTCACAAAGTTTACCCAGCCTGTTAGAAAACTCATCGTTCTGCCGATCACAATAATAATAAAAAAAAATATATTGCTTCTTACCAGGAGTGCGCGGTGCGTCCTGATCCTCTGCGCGCACTTCTTCTTCTCCGTGACTCTTTATTTCCTTCATCTCATCACCCGAGTCATCCCGAGACCCTTTCCCCCGGGGCTTCGCAACCGACGAGCTTTTGGTCGTTTTCGAGGGCATGTTAGAAATCTGACGGAAAAAACAGAATCACTGACAATCACGAGCAACAGATCCGATAAACCAGAGTGTCGATCCTCGACGGTCCCGGTGCTCATCCATCCTTTAATCGGAATAATAATGAAAAAGAAAAGAGAAGAAAGGAAAAAGAAAAAGGTGCACACTCCGACAACAAAAGCAAGCATCCTTGGATTGGATAGGGGACGTGCTTCAGCGTGGATCCACTCGACTATTTTCTTGCACTCCACACACACACACACACACACACACACAACAAACTTGGGTCTTTGTTTGTTGTCAGTGCACAGAGAACCTACGTTCATGTAAAAAAAAAAAAAAAAAAAAAAACCACACAGAAAAAGAGCGAGTTCTTTTCACAAGTTCACGCATAGGTTTAAAAAAAAGTTCCATAAAGAACCATAAAAAATAATGATAATAAATAAATAAATAAATAAATAAAAGCACACACACACGCGCGCGCGCGCTACAACTTCCTTATAATTTGGTCTGACAAAAGTAATCAAATCAGGCACAAGCCAAGTCTAATTCAAAAGTAGCGAATTCTCCACCCCACCCCGCAAAATATGGTTTTGTGTTGCATGATGGCCAACTACTACACACACACACACACTTCCTTACACACGCATACACACACACTTCAGTGCTGAGACAAAGCGCGAGCTGCCACAACGACGAAAACACACATGGTGACGTTTCTGTCAACTCCAGGCAGGACGCACCAATGGACGCTGCCAAACACTCAGCATTAGCCACATTTACTGCCTCACACCATCTATACATACATCCTTGACGGCATTTTCACATAATCACAGTAAGGATATATAACATTATATATATATATATAAATATATATATATATATATAATGATATGATACATGATACTACTAGCTGTACGTGTAGGTGACAACCTGTGTGCTATAGTACACGATCATCCGTGAAAGCTAGATGGAAAACATGGAAGTATTGTGTGTGTGTGTGTGTGTATGTATGTGTGTGTACATGTGTGTGTGTTAGCTACAAAACTTTTACGGCGACATTTTAAAAGTGTAACGGTCGCAGCTTCGCTAGCTAGCAAACAACCCACTATTGTAAGTATGCTAGTCTACGTTCTTTGCTTCTTCCCTTCTTTCTATCTTTCTTTCCTTCCTTCCAGGGGTTTGAGTTTTTTTTTTTCCTCCACTGACATTTCTTTCCGCTTTTCGGTTCTACCCTACTAAGAAATACGGCAATACTTGAACAAATAATTTTTTTTTGTGGTTGATAAAGATTTTATCTGAATACAAGGCGGGTTCAATAAGAAATAAAGAAATAAATCCTGACCAAATATGCTTACCAAGTTGTAGTTAGCGTTCAGAAAAGGGGGGGGGTCATTACTAAGTTATTACCACAGAACTAGCCTAGTTAGCTGACTAAAAAAATACCGCGCTATTATTATTTGTATAACGGTTTTTTTTTTACTTGTACGACTTATTTCTGCACAAAGTCCACAGAAAACTCGAGCATTATCATACTTCATACTTTAACACATCTCCTGTGAGTGTGTGTGAGAGTGTGTGTGTGTGTGTATGTGTGTGTGTGTGTGTGTTGCTGCTAAGCAGATTTAACGCCTCAGGATGACGTTTATGTATCACCTCAGCTAACGTTAAATAAAAAAAAATAGCTAAAACCCTCACCTTTTGTTTTCCGTTGAACGTTTCCGACTTCTGTACCAATATTTCCTTAGGGTAATCCACAAAATGAAAGTCGTGCGGCTTAATAAAAAAAAGCGAAAATCCTGCCGTGTTAGATTCCCCGACTCGACTCAAATGAAAAAAAAAAACCCCAACTTGAAAATGGCGCCTAAATTCGTTACAATCTGCCGCAAAGCATCATGGGAACTTCGCACTCTCCCGAGAGCACGGATTCAAAAAAAGGGAGCGTGTCTCTGTGCGTGCGCGTGCACGTGTGCGAGCGTGAGCGCGCACGACTTTACCATTTGCTGATTTCGTTACAGCGTGATAAATAATTAATTATCGGGGGTTTGATTTGAAAACTGGCGTGTAGAAATTGTTTTTTTAAACAAAAAATAATCAATAATTGTTTTAAAAAATATTTCCGTGTATCATTCAATTATTCGACTGTGTGTGTGTGTGAATAATAAATAATAAAACAATATTATAAATGCTTTCAAACTTACCTAAAAATAGCCTGTTTTTTTTGTCAGTTGCCAGGACGCCACTGTTATCGCGAGAAAACGTCAACTTGTTGGTAAGGATTTAAATCTCGCGAGAGGATCGTCCAACAGGCGGAGTGACAATGTAAATCTCGCGACGCAGCCCAAATCTCGCGAGACAAGTGATGGCGAAGTGAAGGGCCGTGTGAAAGCTTTGATAACTTAGCAGTGAGAAAAGACAAGTAAGTGTGTATGTTCTGGGTATGCTGTATGCTTTAGGGTTAAGTTTAGCTCGTGTAGACCTTTTTACCGGTTTGTTTTAAGTTTCTGCATATTTATGTAGCGGAAAAGTTTTTAGTTTTTTTTTTCTAGCATTTAGCAAGATTGCTAGGAGGATGTGTAGCACCTAAGGAGAGGTCTAGCCAACGCGTTGCCGTAGCAACGGACCTGGCAAGCTAGTCTAGGAAGAAAACTGCAGGCTAACCGTTTCTTTCTTTCTTTCTTTCTTTCTTTCTTATATATATG
>JAOTRJ010000024.1:12644667-12656029 GCA_028564905.1 Leptodoras praelongus | reverse complement strand
AAGACGTGCACCAACAATTTGTCCTCTTTTGAACTCTGGTATGTCACCTATAATGTTGTGTGCATTGCAATATTTTGAAAACTGTGCTCTTACCCTGCTAATTGAACCTTCACACTTCACAATGTGCAATTAATGAAGATTGGCCACCAGACTGCTCCAATTTAGCCATGAAACCTCCCACACTAAAATGACAGGTGTTTCAGTTTCATTGTCTAACCCCTGTTCCAGTTATATATATATATAACTGAAAACTACATGCTTTCCTGAACTGAAAAAAGTTTCGCTTATGCATGACCTTTTAACATTTTAAAATCAGCCTACACTTGATTACAAATTGAATCGATGTCCGTTTTCCTACAGTACATACTATTTGCCCAGCAACATAATCAATGCATGACATTCAGTGTGTAATGAAATCTCACTTAGCTAGCGAGGTTTTATACAACTTCATGCAGACTGACTGTTTTTATCCATTTGTTACTGGCTCCTTACACAACATTATTTTTGCAGGAAGATAGCCTAGGCAAGATTACAGACTAAACAAAAACATTTCTAGCTTGTTTTGGTGAAATGTACCCTCACTGCACACTTTATTAAGAACACTATACTAATACTAGGTAGAGCCTTCCTTTTCTCTCTTCTCAAAACAGCACCAGTTCTTCATGGCCTGGATTCCACAAGATGTTGGAAACTCACTTTTGAACTTTGAGCTTCTGGTCCGTGTTGACATGATTGCGTTTCACAGTTCCTGCAGATTTTACAGGTGCGCTTTAATGTTGCGAATCTCCTGTTCTGCTGAACACTGAACTCATTGTCGAGATGCGAGACTTGCTTTGCTTTGTGACATGGTGCATTATCATGCTGGAAGTAGCCATTAGAAGATGGGAAATGGTGCTCTTGAAGGGATACACATGGCCAGCAACAATACTCAAATAGGCTGTGGCATTCAAGCAATGATGGATTGATATTAGCAGGCTCAAGAAAACATTCCTCACACCATTACATGACCTCCACCAGCCTGGATTGTTGACACAAGGCAGGTTAAGTACATGGACTCATGCTGCTAGTGCCAAACTTTGACCCTACCATCTGTGTGCCTGAGCAGAAATCGAGATTTATCAGACCTGGCTATTTTTTTTTCAGTACTCAGCTGTCCAGTTTTGGTGAGCCTGTGCCCAGGACCGGCTTTCTGTTCTTGGTGCACAGAAGTGCAAACCAACGTGCTGTTATAGTCCATCAGCCTGAAGTTTAGATGCTTTTCTGCATGCCATACTTGTACAGAGTGGTTGTCCGAATTACTGTAGCCTTTCTGTTCGATTGAACCAGTCTGGCTATTCTCTATTGACCTCTCATAAACAAGGCATTTCCATCCCCAGAACTGCAGCACACTGGAAGATTTTTTTTTATTGCACCATTCTAAGAAGGTCAGCAGTTCTATGAATACTCAAATCAGCCCTGCTGGCACCAACATGCCGTGCCGTTATCTGAAGCAGCAGCCCCGTGTCTGCATGATTTTATGCATTGCAGTGCTGCCACATGATAGGCTGATTAGATAAATGCATGAATGAGTAGGTGTACAGACGTTCCTCACAAAGTGCTCAGTGAGTGTAATTTTCGCTAAACCCTTTTTGTCAGTCTTTTTTGTAATCTTTGGCTTTGTCCACCTCAGTTTCAGTTACAGACTTTAAATGATTGTCTTTCATTTCTACAAGTAGGAGTAGGACTATTACAGATAATCATCTTGTCCAATTCAGTGGTTTTATGTACGTGCTTAAATCGCAACTCAGTCATGACATCGTGTAAGTTACACCATTGAATTCTTCATTCTGATTGGCCAGAAGGTGTCAGAGCAGCTGTGACAGTAATCAGAATCACAAGTGGTTTGAAGACACTATACTAATATATACTAATTTGTGTAGTAACGGCTTACACAGAGAACGGTATGGCGGACGATCTACATAATCGGATTACCAGAACGTATAAATGTTGAGTCTCCAGCGTCGGCTTTTTGTAGTTTGTAGTCAACTTCCTCCGCAGACCTCCGTTGTGCATGAGGTTTAGTGAAACCAGTTTATTTCACAATACAGGGAAAGGTGTTGAATTCTGGTTTGTGGTAATCTCACAAACACTGTACATGGGTTGTGTGACTTTAGGTTGGAAAATGTTTCTTTAAAATGTTGCCTTATTTAACTCTATAGCTTCCTGTCTACTTTTATATGAATGTTTTTGGTGAATAATTTATACACCTTCTACAGAAGAAGCCATTTCCTGACTACATACACTGCTCAAGTAAATGAATTGCCCTAAGCAGAGAGGTGCGAGGTGTAGTTGATTTGTAGTGTACGGCTGACATTTCATGGGCTTCAGCAAGGAAACGTGCTGTGTGTGAATGTGTGTGTGTGTGTGTGTGAATGTGTGAATGTGTGTGTGTGTGTGTGTGTGTGTGTGTGTGTGCACCATTATGCCATGAGCCTCTAAGTGTAGGCAGTGACAATGGCTAGCTTGTCCAGGAGCAACCACCACTGGAGTGTGTTTAAACTCACGCAAACCACAAGATATTTTCTTGCGTCTCTCGTGTGTTTCGTGTTTTACTCCCTTGTGCACATACACACACGCACACAAATACACACCCTTGTTATAGATAGCCCATGCTGAGTTGAGTTTGCGAAAACCAAACAACCCCATGTCTTCAGCTGTTTATTTTTCCCCCCATTTATCATGCTCACGCAGGCACATAATGCCCCCCGTTTTTTCCTATTTATATGTATATTTTTTGCCTATTTTTATAACTACTTGCTATCTTGGGTCTTGGCTTACCACGTTGCGGTGTCTGTCCTTGGTTTTATGAACTAATTTAATTGTAGTAAAGGAGCCGAAACAATCCTGTCATTTATCCCCAGAGTATCTGAAGGCTTGAAGGCTTGGGTATTTAGAAACAGCTGAAAATAATGTCGATACATATTTTGGCAACTGTTTATGTACGTACGTATGTGTAAATATCTATATATAGTGAGTGAGCGCATTATTATTATTATTATTATTATTATTATTATCAGTATTATTATTATTTCTTCTTCTTCTTCTTCTTATCATTATTATTAGTATTATTATGAGTATTGTTTTATATTATTAGTATTATTATTGTTATCAGTATTATTTTTTATTATTATTTTCATTATTATAATTATTATTATTATTGTTATATCAGTATTATTATTATTATTATTATTATTATATCAGTATTGTTTTTATTATTATCATTATTATTATTATTATGAGTATTATTATTTTCATTATCATTATTATTATTATTGTTATATCAGTATTTTTTTTAATTATTATTATTATTTTACTACTACTACTAATAATAATAAAATTATGTTTTATGTAGCAGTTTATTGTATATGTAGCTCAAAATGATTACAGTGTGATAAGAAGAAGAAGCCAAAGGACAAAAAATATGCATAAATAAATAATTTATTAATTCCAAATAAATAAAATACAAATATAATCAATGAAATAATAAAAATAGAAATAATAAAAATAATATACTATCTATAATAAATAATGTTATTCTTTGTGTTTTAGGTGAGGAATGTGCTGAATGATGCAGTGGACACTTTGGAGTTCAGGGATCGAGTTATCAAAGCGTCGCTATCTCATGGTCACCTGGTGGTAGCCACCGCTCTGCAGTGTTTAGTCTACAGGTATTTCACCAGTTCCTGCTCTTTACCCTTTATTTTCTCCCTTTACTAATTATTTTTATTGCTCCCTTGCTTTTTTTTTTGTTGTTGTTCTTGATTACGCATACGTAATCACATCGTACCGTGAGTCACGTTCGAGCGATGATCTCATGCAGCGCTGCGGTCTGACTGTTATTGCTTTTATGATTTTCGTATCCTGACCTTTCGACTCGCGTCTGTTTTATTTAGTCTCAGCCATATTATTTTAGGAGTAATGCAATAATAATTATTTGAAAAATATTTTTGCTGTAATAATAAGAACAGTGTTCTGAACTTTCTCTGACAGCACTAAAAACTGGAACACGCCACTGATATTTGACTTGAAGGAAGGCACGGTCAGCCTGATCCTCCAGGCTGAGAGGTGAGACTCCACTGTGGGTTGAGTTACTCATTTGATCTCATTTTTATCTCTGAAGCCAGAAGTCTCGTTTTTTAACAGTAAGGAATTAAACATGATTAGGGTGTGCTGTTACAGGAAAATAAACCCAAAGTGCTTTAAGCCTTTTATTCCACAGCCGAAGATGACCACTTTTAAATGAAGGTTATAGCTATAGCTATAATACGGTGTTTCTATTATCGCTTATATTATAGCAGATTCCCTTACCAGCTTCCGGTTTTGCTCTCTTAAAATCAAGATAACGAGAAGAAAGACGCTGGACAAAAAGAACGTGTTACTAAGACAAAATAACGAGTTATGTCAAAATAATGAGATCTTGAATTGACAGGTTACTAAGTCCATATAGATAGCTGTAGTAAAACTACAACGTTTTGCTGCTACCCTCTGTATCCAGCACTCCTTTATCACACACCTGCCAAAGCAGTGTGCGGTGTTAGCCAACAGTGAAGCACACTTGAACCGAGACCTGCTCATGTGGAAAAGCAATCTTCATTAGTCATTGGCTATAATGGTTACACTTCTCCAAGGTTATTGTTTATCAGCTCAGCGAAACGAAGCTCTTGGATCACTGCAAGCTTTTCTTCTCTCTCTTATGAAATCTCGTTTCGAAGTAATTGCCGCTTTGGGTTCGTTGTTCTCATCCATTTGGGAGAAAAAACACTTCGCAACAGTCGTGAAGTTTTTCAAGCAATGCTAAAATTACAGGCTCTCTTCCCCTTTTGTTTGTTTAGTAAGTTGTTTTCTGAAAGGTTCAATTATGGCCATGCTATATAGCGAACTCGTTCATCTTTTTTCTCATACAACCCTTCTTTTTTTTTTTTTTTTTTTTTTTTTTTTCTGTCTTCCGTGTAGGCATTTCCTATTGGTGGACGGAGGAGGCATCTACGTGTACTCGTATGAAGGGCGCCTGGTCTCCGCTCCCAAGTTTCCAGGCTTGAGGACAGATATTCTGAATGCACAGACCATCTCGCTGAGCAACGACACCATCGCTGTACGGGACAAGACCGACGAGAAAGGTGTGGCGTGCTTGACATTTTGAATTACGTTTGATCTTAGTGATATCTTACATTTTTATATACTTACATTCATGGCATTTGGCAGACACCCTTATCCAGAGTGACTTACATTTATGTCATTTATACAACTGAGCAGTTGAGGGTTAAGGGCCTTGCTCAAGGGCCCAACAGTGGCAGCTTGGTGGTGGTGGGGCTTTAACCTCCAACCTTCTATTCACTAACCCAACACCTTAACCACTGAGCCACCCCTGCTTGTTATAATGCAGGTTTGCGTATGAGGGAAATGATTTTGATGAAGGACCATACCATGTCTTGATGAGATCCAGTATCTTAATGAGTACCAAACAAATATGGATAAATAAACACTTCACATCACACAGTCACGTCCGCGTCACGTCCATGTCCTTGTTTCGTCACCTCTGTACAATTTCTCACACTGCCTCTTACACCCATCTGATCTCAGGCCTCCGGGTTTTTGGGAAACACAAGTGGACACAGTGGTAAGGCAGCTACACACGGCTTGAGGTTTGCATTGGCCAAAAAAAAAAATTCAGGATGTAGTCATTCACTCGTTTTTAGCTAACTTCAAAAACGATTAGGCTTTTGGTCAGAAGAGAATTTGCAAAACAATGACTAAGCCCTTTTTCCACTTGCGCTCAGATTTATTCATTTACAAGCAGAATCCTGGCCAAGGGCTACAAGTGCCACAAAACTCAGCTTTTACCATCTGACCAGAAACAAGTGCAGGATGGGTTTGGAAGAGCACAGAGAGCTGCAACACATACAAACACACACACTGCTACAAACACTAGTCACAAAGCAAACCCTGAATGATACAGCTTTCATTGATCTTATAAATAATAACCACAATTATACAAACAATATATTATATAATCATTGCTTCTAAATCATTCGCATTCACAGCAGCTGTCCTTAATATCATGTGACCATTTCATGATGAATAGACCGACTGAAATGATCTAAAATGGCTTGGAATAAAATCTTTATAAATGAACTTGCATTAAAATTAAAGCACTAAATGAGGTGCTTGGCTCTCCTGGAACACTGCAACGTTGTTATAATATATGTTTTTCATTGGACAGTGATTATATCTTTATTATATAAGTTAAAATAAATTATGAAATTATTAAAAATATTATACAATTATAAAAAATGAAATGATCAAAGAAATGCATTATATATATATATTTTTTATTGTTATTATAAAATGTAGCAAAAATTCACAAACAATTAGCATGATCATAAACATGTTTATGCAAATAATATACTGTATATGAGTAACAGAATATATAAAATGCTATTTATTTTATAATTACATTAACATTATTAAAAAAACAACAACTGATATGCAAATAAATTGAAAAAATAAATTGCAGATAATATAAAAATAAATGCATGAAAATAATTGTGTAATAAATATATATTTATTAAAAAAAAGAAAATATCATATATGTGAATATATTATCATATAATTTTCATATATATGTGTGTATTAAAAAGAAAATATCAACCGATATCAAAGATTGTGCGTAATTATATAATAAATATGCTGTATATATTACATATTAATAGGAACTATAATAACCAAAAATGTAATAAGTGCATAAATTAATAAATGCATTATAACAAAACTCTCCAATGAATTAAAATAAAGTACCAGAAAAACTGGTACACCAGTTAACAGTCCTAGGAAGGTCCCTGATTGGATTTTGGAGGGAAGGAACGTTGCACAGTCCTCACGCTGATGTTTATTGATGCCCCAGCATTGAATTTCCGATGTTGCTTGAGGCAGTGTTGGACGTCACATGAAACGATTCTTACCGTCATAAGGTTGAGGTTTTGCCGGGATTCTTGTAGTCAGGGTACACCCTTTGCGTCAACCACCGAAATGCTGTGGCCCATCTCACGACCAGTTTCTCTGGTACTCCTGTTTATACTGATTATGATAAATAATATTCATAAGGATAACAGTGTTTATACAAGACGTACAATATGTACAGTAATAACATGTAACATAATAAGATTTACATTAATATCAGTATTCATCAGATTATAGAAATATACAGTGAATATGTGGTATAAATTCTGTGACTTTTTTTTCCAAAGGTACTTTTCTTTGTAAGGTGCATAACTGGATTGTAATGACCTTTAAGAGTAAGATTTTAATGGTACACATCATGCATCTTTCTACTAAAGGTCCACATTAGTGCTCTTTTGTTCAGTGTAGTGTAGAAAACAAATGTAGTGATAATCCTACCAACACAGGTCATCTGTTACCGAATTATTCCCACGCGTCTTGTTTTAATAATGCTTAGGAATATTTCTAGCAGTATGACATTTTTCCAAGTGAAACAGACTCATCGTTTTTGGCTTGATAATAGCTGGCAGTGGGGCGAGTGTCAGAGAAATAGGACGTGACATTATATTTCAATATTATTCTCCCCGTTTATGACTGAAGATGTTTATAGGCAAACAAAAGTCATTGCAGTTCGACGCAAGAGTGTGTAATCGTCCAGGCGAGTGATGCTGATGAATAGCATACCGTGTGACTAGGGGCTTGAGCTAACAAGGCAAAAATAAATAAATAAATAAATAAATAAATAAATATAAATCATTACCTGAACCGAGCTCATGTTCGGATTATGCTTTCTGCTCTGTTTCAGTCGTCTATTTGTTTGACGCTCAGACAGGAAAGGCCATCGGCGACGGCAAGCCTTTAACCCACAAGGTAAATTTCAACCTCATTTCACTGAAAGATGTGAGATATTTCTTCAGCATCACTTATCTTCACATGAGCATTGAACACATTGTTATGCTGATATACAGTAAATACACAGATAAATGTAAGGTGGACTGTTCTAGTTTTATAAAGAAAGCTTTCTACTATTTTTATCTCTATTTTATATAGAACCAGTGAAATGTATTAGAATATAAAGCCTCTAGTTTTGTACTTAATGTATTAAAACACTAATCTATGCACTCTGCATTATATAAATATCTGGAACATCTGAAATGTATGTCAATTGTGATGAAGGCTTATAATGTGTTTGATTTTCATTTTTGACTGTGCTGCCTTTCGAGCTACCGTGTAACGACAGAAACATGGACGCCTGCAAGTAGTTAGAAACAGTCTAACCAGATAACAGTGTAAAGGAAATGTATTTATCTCTGTGAAACAGCAAAGTGCATCCGTGTTAAAGATGTTAACAAGCTAATATTAGGGTACGTTGATTAATCCAAAGCGAATGCTTGTGTACACAGTAGAACGCCTTTAAAGGCGCAGCGTCGATGCCGTGAGCAGCCTGAGATGAGGAGACCGTCCTGAGTTTTCTCTTTACTCACACTTGAGGAATACAGGCTACAGGTTTTAGTGCCACCCAGAGGACAGTTGGTGTACACAAAGCCTTGGATGAGCTCGGAGAGGTCAAAGAGGTCAGAGAGAGAGAGAGAGAGAGAGAAGAGGGGGGTGGTGGAGAGGGAGAGGGAGAGAGGTGGGGTGGGGGGGGGTTCTGGGACAAGAGTTGATGGGAGTAGCCAGGATCAGCAGTTACTGTTTGTCAGCATGTGTGTGTGTGTGCCAGCACTCCTCAAGTGCAGCTATAAAACCCAGGAGTGTTAAAGCTAGAGCCAGCTGGATTTGTCTTCTACACACACTCATCCAAACTCCCTATCCAAGCTCAGACACACACACACACACACACACACACACACACACATATATACATATACACACATATTCATCTCGATATTACAAGGTCCCAGTGAGGTCTGTGAGTGTGTGCACTGTCTGCCTTTGCTGTATGTATGTGTGTGTGTGTGTGTGTGTGTGTGAGAGAGAGAGAGATAGGGGTCTGCTCTTCTCTAATCCCTCTGACTTATTTACTGTTGAATGCTTCTTGCTGCCAGATCACTAATAACAGAATGCCAGTGATCTCTCACACACACACACACACACACACACACACACACACACACACATACACAGCTTTACCTCACACAAACTCCAGCAGGTCATCATGAGTAATCTCCAGTACAAGTGTGATGGATGTACATTTTTCTTCCTAATCTCCCATTACTATTTTCCTGCTGGAGTGAGCTCATTATTGTCCGTCTCATTCTTCCTTTTCTCGCAGCGCCCCGTAGATGTTCTGCTTTCTCCATTAGCAAGTGATGCGAACCAAATTCCCAACAAGTATCTGGCTACCCGAGCACACAGGCGGCTGTCCGGAGCCGTCTGAGGATGACAGAGCTTAACCCGAAGCAGCCCTCTCGCTCTCTGCCTTGCTCTCTCCCCAGGAATGTCGCATTTGATATGCATCAATCTCCATCCCTGAACTAATTTGCGGATTACGCGCCGGGCAGCACGTTTGCTCGGTGTATAAAATCGCTCCGTGACAGCCCAGCGTTGCGCACTGCGTGCTTTTCACACCCTGTGACTGCATCTCCGGCGTATCGTACGCACCACAGCTGCACGGGGGACGTTTCACCACATACGTTCGCAAGCCAAGGGTCGGTTCCAATTTGCATCACGCCTAAAGACACGATAAATTCAACAAGCTGTCGTTGCTGAAATCCGGTCATGCTTCATCTTCATCTCAGAGCCGTGTTGTGAATGCTCGTAACAGGTTAAACACTTGTTATGATCCTGACGCGCAGGTTGAAGTGTAATAAATCTTTATTATTTACTTTCTCACCGTGGCGCTCCTTCTTGCTTTCTTTCCAAAAAAAATTGCTGTATACTTCTCTCAGATGGAGGTGATGGAAATTGCCCTTGACCAATGCGGAGCCTCCAGTGACAGGAAGATCGCCTTGATTGACAAGAACAACGACCTTTATGTGACCTCTGTGCGCAGGCTGGGCCGAGAGCAGAGCATGCACAAAATCGGTGAGAAGACGCAGAGACATCACGTTGAGCTTTTTTTGGATAGGTGGAAAGTTAGAAAGTGTTTCGGTTGGCTACGGATACTTTACATAAGACATTAAAATGTAGAAATTGTCAATTGGTAAGCAAACACTCATAAGATAAGATAAGATTCCTTTGCTGGAATATATTAAATGGAATTTATTCAATAGAAAAGTTATTAAATCACATTTATTACATGTAAAATTGATCATTTTTTTAATTAAAATTTACAATTGTGTTAAATATACAAATTGTCACTTGTAAGCATAATTGTCACTCATAAGATAAAATAAGACTCCTTTATTGGAATTTATTTAAATGAATTTTTTAAATTTATTAAAAGGAATTTATTAATGTGAAATTTATTAAAAGGAATTTATTAAAAGTAATATTAACACTCATAAGGTAAGATTCCTTTATTGGAATTTATTTAGTGACATTTTTTAAATATAAACTTTATTAAATGTGAAATGTATTACTTTTTTTATTCAAATGTATTACATGTAAAAATTGTCGCATGTAAGCATCATTTAGACTCCTAAGGTAAGATAAGATAAGATAAGATAAGAGTCCTTTATTGGAATTCATTAAATGGATTTATTTATTAAATATAACATTTATTAAAATGAATTTATTAAATATAAAATGTATTAACTTTATTAAATGGAATTTATTAAATGTAACATTTATTACATTACATTTATTAAATGTAAATTAACATTTATACTTATATTTTTTATTAAAATGTATTTTTAAACATAAAAATTGTCACTCATAAGCAAAGGTATTCAAGAAGAGACAAATATCTCATGCATAGTAATGCTTTTGATATTTAAACTGAGTTTTTTTTTACTTTTCCCAACACCCACTCCGACTAAAACTCAAACACCATCTTCGTCTTATGCGGAAGTGAATTTTCTTTCGATTTGAATCTACAACACATAATCAGGCCAAATCCTAAATGGCTTCCTGTTCACTATAGATGCTGACTATACAGGCTATAATAAGTTATAAAGCGGTGGGAAAACCGAACTCAACATTAACTGAAGCTTTTATGCGTCGCGATTGGCCGACATAATATCTTGAAATAATAATTATAGGGGCGGCACGGTGGCGCAGTGGATAGCGCTGTCGCCTCACAGCAAGAAGGACCAGGGTTCGATCCCCGGTTGGGGCGACCTGGGAAATTTCTGTGTGGAGTTTGCATGTTCTCCCCGTGTCCGCGTGGGTTTTCTCCGGGTACTCCGGTTTCCTCCCACAGTCCAAAGACATGCAGGTAGGT
>JAOTRJ010000024.1:12485657-12496153 GCA_028564905.1 Leptodoras praelongus | reverse complement strand
TGATATCCAGGGTAATGTCAGCATACCAGGAAACGTTTTCCACCACCAGCATCACGTAGTGACCTGGCCACTATCCTCCATAGAATGGCTTAAAATCCCTCTGACCACTGTGTAGGACTTATATGTACGTATATGTCATTCCCAAGAGGCCCTACACCATACTAATAAATTATTGTGCTCTAAAATGACAGATGTTTCAGTTCCATTGTCTAAGTCCTGTACATTCACACACTCATTTTACTTAGAACAATTTACTCACCAGTGCACCTACCAGCATGTTTTTTTCGAGATGGGAGGAAACGACACCGCGTATAAGAAACCCGTGTGTAAAACATGCAATATTATAAGCAGATACACTGAAGTACCAGAAAAAACGGTATACCTGTTAAAACTTGTTAGGTCCCCCACGAGATCTTGGAAGGAACATTGCACAGTCCTCACACTGATGTTTATTGAGGCCCCAGGATTGAATTCCGATGTTACTTGAGGCAGTATTGCACAACTATCATGTGAAGTGATTCTTGCCAGCTGATGCTGCTCATGTTCACTAACTTCTATCTCTGAAATGCTATGACCCATCTCACTCACTCCAACTATTAAACTGTGTTGAAAAAAGCAAAATCTTGATAACTTGCCATTCTCATGGCGGAAACGAATCTAGAAGTCGCATTATGTATGCACTTGTGTACTGTATGCAACTGATAATGTGCATAGGTGGCATTGCTATGTATTTTGCAAAGGCTCCAGTACCAGTTTTTCTGGTACCTCAGTGTATTAACTTGTTTTGTGAGACAGCAATGCTATGCGCTGCACCACTATGCCAGATTAAAATTTGGTTTTTAATGAATGATTTTTTTTTTTTTAATTATCTTACATTAATTTTCCTACATTCATTTTGAAAAAAAAAAATTGTATGAGCCAAACAATGAGGATAAAAGGAAGTGCCATCATCCACTCCAGGCATTAAAATCTTTTTTGGAGAGGAGATTATTGACAGAGTCTCATAATAGGCAGCCCACTCGACTGCCCTCCAGCCTCAAGCCTCTCAAAACTCTCTACACAGTCTGTCTGGCAGCACACACACACACACACACACACAAATTAAGCAACATGCACATCTTCTCAAGAGGGGTCTCTGAATTAAAGGTTCTTAAGGTCAGGCCAGTCATTATGTCAGTCTCGTTGTTCAGGGAGTGTTGTCTGATTGAGGCTGTGCGTCAAGTCTGTAATTCCACCTCTGAATAAGTAAGAGGAAAATGAATCATGCACTTTAGAGCTCAGGCACATGTACTTAGTCAGCAAAGGAAAAACATGACTAATGGAAAATCAGTGGCACAAACAAAAAGCGAGTTATTGAGTAACTGTATTTCCAGTGAAATAAACAGCTGTTATCTAATCCTAACATCTTATATACACATACGTGCATGTCTATATCAGGCCCGCTCAACTTAGTGCAACCAAATCCAGGTAAGATCTGCTGTCTGTTTCCCTCAGAGCTTCTCTTTTCTTTCTGTCTGACAAACAAAAACACACAGGTGAGAATGATCAGGTGCTGCTGACATTCGACCACACCCCTGCTGCAGCACCAGCTTATTTCAATGTCTACATGAACCATGTGACCCAAGTTTGATACTTCTGTTACACAGTATATGAAGTACAAGTTTATCAGCACAAGTAGCTCAACTGTGGATTATATCAAAATCTCCCAGATTATCCTGAACTCTTAAAGGAATTCTCACATATGCAAGCACATATTGGCTGCTTTTCCTTCCCTCTCAGTTAAAAACAGGATTTAATTAGCTGTATCCAAACACTTGCCTATCTATATCGCAACAATCGCAGTTTAACATTAGCTGTCGAGACAGGACATGGATGAAAGAGCTTGAAAAGACGTTCCAATGCAACGATTTGTCTCTACTGACAAAGATCAGAATCATCTTCTCTGTGGCTCTTTATGGATGTGAAAGCTGGACAATGAGCAAGTAAGCCAGAAAATAAATAGATGCCTTTCAACATTTTGGGTAGAAAAGAAAACAAATGAAGGCTCTGTAATTTCTCTTATATTCTAAGAAGAACCAATTCAGTTGGAGAGATTATGTTTAGAATAGTTTAAAGAAAAAAGAGGAAGACAATGACCAGCAACAAGATGGATGGATACAATCGGAGGAGTCATGAATCAGTCATTCAGAAGCCTGAAGACCTAAAAAGAAGACAGGAAAAACTGGACTGGAAAAACTCTCTCCATATGGTCACCAGGAGGCAGAAATGACTTGATGTCACTTAATAATAAAATTGGCCACCATCTTTGCAATCGATTGCTGCTATCAGATTTGTAGTATCGCATTGTAGTTCAATAGTTAGCAACACAGAAAGTTGCAACAACAACTGAACCTTGCCTGTGATGTACAGCTTTTTGGCGTGTTCAGTGTGCTGTCCCTGGTGCTGAACACTTGGATCCTGCACCTTCATCTCTGTGTTCAGCACCAAGGACAGCGCCAAATAGCTGTGCATCACAGGCAACGTTCCCAGTTGTTGTTTCTGTTTCGATAACTTTTGAACCACAAGAGATGGTTTGCAAATCTGATTGCGGCAATCGATTCTGGTCTTCGTTGATATGCTACATGACCACTTTACCATTGGAAAAACTTGCCCTTGATCCAATATGGAGGCTTTCAAGATGGTGGCCATATTCCGGACATAGCCAAAAATATAGGCCCCCTCACCCGTTAATTTCTGGGGTATTCAGATATGACATTTTACCTTTTGTTTCTGAAATAAAAGAATGTCTTGAGACTTTTGACTCACCCTGTACAGTAACTGCTGTAAGTGTGGTAAAAGCTTTGAGTTAGTGCTCATTCAAGTGTTCTCAAAAGATGTGTTAGGCATTTAAAGATTTGTTGATAGACATTTGATAGAAAGATGAGTTGTTAGACATGCAAGGATTTAAAGAATTTTGCATTCAGGGGAACACACTTCAGTGACTACTATAAAGTAGATATGGGGAGACATCCATGGTGCAGAGAAAGGAGAGTGCACTACCAGAGAGGAGTGAACAACAGTAACAGTCTTCTCAATGGTTAACATTCTTAACATGCTAGAGTAATATTAATCAGAGGCTTCTTCAATGCTGGCTACCCAGAGAGGGTACAGTAACCAGGCAACCCTTTCAAACAGCAGGATCATGCCAGCGATGGGTTGCCCTGGAAACAGGTGACTGAGTGTGTGTAATGGACCATGAAAGCGACATGTCCAGGTTAGTGGACGTTCTTGTCTCTGAAAACACGGCCTCCCGGTGTAGGTCATTACTGACGCAGGAGACATTAAATCCTGCATGGCTGAGCTCACCAATCAACCTAATCTTCTGGATTATTATCATAATGTAATAGAGCTGTAATAGCAGTTAAATGTGTTCTCTTCACTACTGTCTACTGAGTCTAAGAATTCCATCAGGTATGAATAAAGAGCTAAAAAAAGAGTTTTGCAGGCTCCAGAGTGGTGCCAGAGTTTTGTGTGGTCAGGATTCTGAGACGTATACCAAACACGTCCTGGGAGAAAGTGAAATAAAACGTAACCCATTTTCAGATTGCCTTGTTGCAGTCTTTGCAGAGTGCCTGACACGTGGTCTGTTTTTATTTGCATTGTTTGGTGCTTTGTATTTAAAAAAAATAAATCATGCACTTGCATGTAAGACAAGCCGCATTTCTGAAATGCAGCTGCTAAGGAGTTTGTCATATGTTGTTTTTACTGTGAACCTGTGTGTAAAATGATCTCCACCTCTCATGAATTCCTATCTACAATGAGTAATTTAGTTGTACTATTATGTAGCAGTAAAAGAAGAAATAAAATAATTACTAGCTACTCCTACTACTAATGCTAGCTTATATTGAACCATTTTTATTGCATCAGTTATTACAACACAATACACTGAAGTACCAGGAAAACTGGTATACCAGTTAATACTTGGTAGGTTCCCCTTGGGATGTTGGAGGGAACATTGCACAGCCTTCACACACCCTTTAAATGGTCGTATGTGAAAATCCGAACTGTGTTTCTACCTCCTGAAATGCTTTGGTCCTATTAAATCGTGTTGAAAATCGTGATAACTTCCTAATTCTCATGACAGAAACAACTCTAGAAAATGTCTATAGCTTTTTATATATATATAGATATAGTTAGTGTTGATATGTATTTTGCATAGTTCCTAGTAGTAGTTTTTCTGTGTACTTCAGTGTACATTTTATCACCTTATTCAAACACATCTTTCTTTGTATGTCAAAATGCACTTGGCAGGGGTTCCCCATGCCAGCCCTTACGGCCCTATGTCAGATTTTCCCTACTCCAAACAGACCTGATCCGGCTCATCAACCAACAATCAGCTCTGTGCATAAGAGTTGCTGAGCTAGGATCTCTCTTTGTGTTCAAAATCCAGCCTTATCTGCAAAGACAGATAGATAAGAGTTTATTTAATATATTAGCCTTGACTTGTTTAAGATGGAATCAGATAACTCCCTATACCTGAATAGATCTTTATAATATACAGATGAATCCAATATTGTGACTAAGCCTATCCTGTCAGCTTTCCTGGGAACGCCGGGAGGCGTTGCTCTCTGTCTGCTCAGCTCATTGTGGTTTAAAATTGTGTCGAGACATCCACTTTTAATGATGTCCACCCGCTCTCGTTGCTTCCATTTCGGCTTTGATTTGGAGGACAGGCCATCTCGGTGACAGCCGGCGAGAGTCAGTCATAAAGGAATGGAGAATAAAAGGGGAGAATAAATCTGTGGGGGAATGAAAGAGATGAGAGAGAAAAAAATCCACGCAGCAAGATGAAATACTCCTGTTTTTTGTCTCACTTTTGTCACTCTCTGAGAATATGTGTCAAAAAGTGATGGTAAGATAGTGTATGATGACAACGCTAACCAATAATACATCTATGAAAAAAGCTGATCATAAATATAGATGAAAGTACAGCATGACCCAAAATCAATCATCAGTGGTTGAAATGATTATGATGGGCTTGACAGTCATTTAAACCATTAAAACAGAGGATGTGGGATTCTCATCACATGTCCTTAATATTAGATTTGTTATTAGCTAGAAAGATAAGAGTCAAAGAAATTTTACATCAAGAGTTTTTAAAGCTTAAAAACAGCCGAACTCTTATTATAAATCACATACAGAATTTGTAGTGAGTGCCCAGAATACTGAACCTCAGCCTTTGATGAGTAGTGAGGAGGTGGTGGATGTGTTTTATTCATCTTGTACAGAGATTCTAATTGATATTGCTACTTATAAGGATAAATATGTTAAAATTAGATCACGGCCATGGCTGAATGATGAGATTTGTGTTTTTAGACAGAAATGCAGATGGAAGAAAGACAAATGACAGATATTACTGAACATTTTGAAAGCTAGTCTATGCAAGTTTCGAGAGGCTGTACAAACTGCTAAAGCTGATTATTTTTCAAGACTTGATTGCAAAAAATGGTGATAAGCCAAAGGTCTTGTTAGTATGATAAATTCTGTGCTCTTATCATTTCAAAGCATCTGTAGAAATATGTGAGGATTTCTTAAAATGCTTCATAAGCAAGGTTGACCAGATGAGGTGCCATTCTACACCCAGGCAAAATGAACCATTTGTTCATGAAAGAATGTACAGTTGGAAAGATATTGTCCCCCTGACATGAAGACCACCACCTCTCCTCTTTCTGTTATTCCTACCTGGCTTTTAAAGGAAACATTTGATGTGTTACCCTGTGATTTAGTAAGAGTTATAAACACTAGTTTCACTACATGTTGAATAAGAATGTCATTTATGGACCTTTTCAATCAGGTTTTAGATCTTTGCACAGTATGGAACCTATAAGTGACAAATAATCTCTTAGTGGCTGGGGACTGGGGTGATTGCACTGTGCTGGTTTTGCTGGATTCATCATCTGCTTTTGATACGGTTGATCATGCTATTTTAACTGAGTGGTTGGAACAATGTGTAGATATAAAGGGTTTGGCATTGAACTAGTTATCTTACTGAACTGAACTTTTTCAGTTAACAAAACCAACCAGTCAGTTTCAGCTAGTCAGTTGTGAAGTTCCCCAGGGGTCAGTTCTAGGACCATTATTATTCTCTCTATAGCTTTTGCCACTGGGACATATTATTCCCAGATATGATGTGGCTTTTCTCTGCTATGCATTGGTTAATGGTAATCGGTGCTCCTTGATGAAACCAGAAGATTGCGTCTCGGATATCAAAAGGTGGATGGACAATAAGTTCTTACAACTAAATGATAGTAAGATGGAGGCTGTCCTAACCTTAACCCTCACTTAAAAATTGCTTCACATAAAAATTTCTTTCTCAACGTGATTTAGAGAAAGTGATTCACGCGTTTATTTCCTCTTGGCTGGATTACTGTAATGGACTATGTTTAGGATTAACTCGGGAATCTGTTAGCCACGTACAGCTGGTTTAAAATGCAGCAGCCCATTTCTTAGTGTGTGCAAAGTAAGGAAATCACACCACCCCCATTTGGCTACCTTTGTATTTTAGGATACAACATAAAGTCTTATTGATAAGACTTGCTTAAGATTGGTTTTTTAAAGCTTTAATGGCCTTGCTTCCTCCTAGACCAAGGATTTGCTTTGTTACTAAGAGTCTTAAGATCATCATCTCAGTTACTCCTTTCTGTTCCACAATCCAGACTTAAGCAGAATGAAGAGCTTTTCAACTGAAGCCCCAAGACTGTGGAACAGCCTATTATGGATATTAGGGAAGCATTATCAGTAGATGGTTTTAAAACTAGATTGAAAACTTCTTATTATTCCCTGGTCTTGTTGGGTTGTGTGTATGGTACAACTTGATGTATGGTAATGGTACCATCTCTAGGGTTTACAAAGAATGGTCTGAACAAATGAAATATCCAGTGAGTGGCAGTTCTCATGTTAATGTCAGAGGTCAGAGGAGAATAGCCAGATTGGTTTGAACTGATAGAAGGGCAACAGTAACTCACACAACCTCTATGATGAACATCTGATGATTATGCAGAAGAGCATCTTTGAATGCACAACACATGGAACCTTGAAGCAGATGGGCTACAGTAGAAGAAGACCACACCGGGTGCCACTCCTGTCAGCTAACAACAGGTAACTGAAGCTACAATTCACACAGGCTCACCAAAACCGAACAATAGAAGACTGGAAAAATGTTGCTTGGTCTGATGAGTATTGATTTCCGCAGCAACATTCGGATAGTAGGTCAGAATTTGATGTAAACAACATGAAAGCATGTCTTGTATCAGTGACTCAGGCTGGTGGTGGTGGAGGTGTAATGGTGTCTGGAAAATTTTCTTGTCACACTTTGGGCCCTTAATACTGATGGAGGATCGTTTAAACGCCACAGCCTACCCGATTATTGTTGCTGAACATGTCCATCCCTTTATGACCACAGTGTAGCTGCCTATCTGATGGCTGCTTCCAGCAAGATAACGTGCCATATAACAAAGCTCAAAGATCTCAAACTGGCTTCTTGAACATGACAATGAGTTCACTTTACTCAAATGGCCTCCACAGTCACCATGTCTCAATCAAATAGAGCACCTTTGGGATGTGGTGGAACGGGAAATTCGCATCACAGATGTGCAGCTGACAAATCTGGATGTCAATATGGACCAAAATCTCTGAGGAATGTTTCTAGTACCTTGTTGAATCTATGATCTATGCCATGTAGAATTAAGGGAGTTCTGAATGCAAACGTGGGTCCAACCCAATAATAGCAAGGTGTACCTAATGAAGTGACAGATGAGTGTATGTACTGTATGTACACAGTAAAACCACCTTGTATCTTTGCATCTACACTCTTTGTATCTACACCTTGTATCTACACTCTTTGTCCATTTTATCAGCTCCACTGACCATACAGGTGCACTTTGTAGTTTTACAGATAGAGATTGTAGTAGATTGCAGTGTGGTGATGATTGTTGTGATGGTAGAGTGTTAGTGTGAGTTGTTCTGGTAGGATTGGATCCGACATTGCAATGCTAAAGTTTCTAAACACTGTGTCCACTCACTGTCCACTCTATTAGACACACCTACCTAGTTGCTCCACCTTGCTGTAAAGTCAGGGACAGTAACTCATCTGTTTGTGTTAGTCATCCTCTAGTCCTTCATCAGTGCTCACAGGATGCTACTCAGAGGACACTGTTGGCTGGATATTTTGGTTGGTGGACAATTCTCAGTGGACAGATGGAGGTAATTATTGATTTAGTGGATGGACGATTTATGGATTATGAGCATAGATTTGCAGATGGGTATATATACATATACAGTATGTGTATATACGTATACATATGTGTTTATGTATGCGCCGTCTATAAATATTAATCAAATCATCCACCCAGCAATATGTGCATCATTCATTGAACCCTACACCCTTCTATTTTACAATCTGTTTTTATCTATTTATACATTAACTCAACCATCCACAAACCTCCAAATATTTATGGATTGATAGTTGGACAGATGGACCGATCAATAAACGGATGAATAAATGTACTTATTTAAATACATATCCATCAGTCTATCCAGCAAGCGGCTCAGCATTCATCAAGCTGAAATCTATGTCTTGTCCACAATCAACAAATTAGTGTGCTCATAAACCTATCCAGCCCTTCTTCCATATATCCATCCATCCATCCATCCATAAATCCATGTTTATTTATCCTTACATTTAATTACATATCCGTCTACCATACCATTAATTCATCCCTAATCACGGTGACTGAGTGACAGTCATGAGCATATAATCATCAGTCTTGTTGTATAATCTGAAAGGGCGCATGCAGGATCTGTGTAGAATTGTAAGTATAAGGTCATGCTCACAGGGACAACAAAGTAATTACTATCTCCGATAAAACGCCACTCCGTCTGCCCTCTATAAATAATCAGAATACATCACAAGAAACTGCTACAGATCAATTGCAGCGTTAATTGTTAATGGATGAGGGTATAAACGCATGCATACATATGCAGATTCACGCACACACCCATACATTCTCCCCATACCTAAGGTTATCCTTGAGTCTTATCATCGTCTGGATGCGTGCAGATATATACACATGCTAAACACATGCTCCATTGATCAGACTCTAAAAGCTGATGGCGATCTCCCTCAGGTAGGTGTCCTGTTATATTGCCTGATTGTAGATAAGCTTCACCTATGATTAGCCATGTGCTAATCAAGAGCAATTAATCTGCTAATGAGAAGACCTTATCTGTCAGTCTATAATTGGTAACTGTGAAACCTGACTAGGGCATAAAACCACTGACCTCCAAATGACCAGCACACACACTCTTCAGACTACTGATGGGACTTTGCTATTCTGGACACACATGTTTATATGCTTGAAAACACAAAGTCATCTACACATGGTGTCCATATTCAGCTATCTTTAGTATCTAGACTTCATTGTATTCTCTCTCTCTCTCTCATCATATGAGAATATCATATGTGTGAAGGAATGTAACAGAGAGCTTTATTGCCTGATACTAATATTGCTTCTTGTATTTCCACTAAACTCAATGAGTCCAACACAGGGCCAGAAGGGTCAGATGTCAAATCTATATTGAGAGAGAGCAGAACTGTAGTTCAGCTGCCATTAGTGCTCATCTGTATACATGCGGTGCGCTGATACTGTCTGTATTTACATGCAAAACATTGTGTTCAGCCTGAATGCGTTCATTCTGATCAATGAGTCCCTAGTGACCCTAAAATCAGCATTCTGCTGGAAATCTGTTTATTACATGCTAACCGTAAATAGAGATTTAGTAGGTGGGTGAGCCATGCATGTCAGTGCTGATGATGAGCTTACCAAATTGCATCAAAATCAATTTATGACATACAGCATCTACTTATGTCTCAAGGGCATAATTTTACACTGACATTCCAAAAAGACAGAGATCCTTGGTCACTTTTTCACAGCATTTTTTTTTCCAGGTAACTGGATATTCAAAGATCGCATTCGGATCATTCCAGAATACATTACTGGATTACTTAGTGGATTATCCATCTCACTGTACTGGAGATTTTCATGTCATTTTATTCCTAGATCATTAGACTAAGGTAGTGAAGACTGAATGACTGGATATTTGCATAATGTTCATCGTCCTAGTGTCATTATATTAGGTATGAAAAAATAAAATTCATTGTAGTGGGGCCTCTGACATTATTAAAGTGATCACACTCATTAGGATTTTAATGACCGGAGGTTTAGTTGGATGGGTGGCACAGTCTTATCACGGTTAAAACCAACAGCCTAGCAGATTAAAATGGCTGAGTGCCCAGCTCTACCCTACACTACCCCCAGTAAAAGACACAGCTCCTTAATCTTAAAAACCACCCATGATAAATTTACACCAGTGAACATAACTGACAGGGCAGGGGTGGCTCAGTGGTTAAGGTGTTGGGTTACTGAATAGAAGGTTGGGGGTTCAAGCCCCACCACCAC
>JAOTRJ010000024.1:12418897-12430367 GCA_028564905.1 Leptodoras praelongus | reverse complement strand
CTTCCTGATCAGGTGCTGAGGAATGATTGTGTTGAATGCTGAACTGAAGTCTATGAACAGCATTCGAGCATAGGAGTCTTTATTTTTCCCCCAAGTCAAGTATTACTGTCCATAGGAACTAATTTCAGGTAGGAACTAATGCTAAAAGCATACAATATTTGTGTATACTTGTGTAACTCATGTACTTTTTGAGCTAAGGTAGAAAAAAAAGCAGCCCTAGCTGAACAATTTCATGATTTATTATTCATTCATATTAGTGCTAAAAAAAACAGCTGATAAATGAGTCACCTTTGAGCAGACAGATCATTCTTTTGAGCTTTTGGGATTAATTGTTTCGTGAGCCGATGATAAGCTCAACCACACAGATGAATTCAAATGAGATTAATTATGACATGACTATGACTAGACTGAGATTTCAAGCATGCTCAGTGTTACATGGTTACTCATATTCCATTCAGCTCATGTTCTATGCTAAGGAACAGAGTATGTGTGTGGAAAAAAGAGGCCCTCGGTGTCCTGCATGCTGTATGTAGCAGGAGGCTGAGCGACTCAATGGACACGCCATTGCGGGATATATTTCTGGTCTCTTCATTCTGAATGAAGTGTGTCTGGCCTTGTTCACAAGCTTTCCCAGGAGAGACAGAGATGCCTTCTTTAGCCAGGAGAGAAAAACGAACATTCCACACCTCGCTACATTAAGGCTATGGTATTATTCTGTGGGCAGGCAGTATAGAGTGAGAAGAAGAAAGCGAGGTAGATGTGGACAGAGAGAGAGAGAGAGAGAGAGAGAGAGAGATGTAATGAAAAGCAGAAATAGGAATGATCACTCTGGATGACCTGCTAACGCTACTATTTTTAAGAGCCTGCAAGAAATGTCAAGGCAGCCCTAGAGAGTCATGCTGATTAATGAAGAGAGCACTGCACACACACACACACACCTACGTGACAAGCATCCTCTCACTCACTTACTTTAGACACACTGGATCTAATTTTGCCAGCTTTTGCCCCAGAGCTTCTTCAGCAGGTCTGTGTTTAGTAGGTCTGAGCTGAACTTTTATACGTGCAGCACCTTTCATAAAAAGAATGCTGCTTGAATTGTGTTACACCGACTGAATAGAACTGAAAGGGCATCCACTGTTGTTTTTTTTGGTTTATTGTTTAAATTATTGATGTTGGTGGATGCTAATAATATATCTAATGCTGGCATTTGTAACATATCTGGAACACTATACAGCAGGCAATTTGGACTGTCAATAAAACTGTACAAAACACACACACACACACACACACACACACACAAACTTATGAGCTGTTAAGGGCAATGTCAGGTGCATGCATAGTTCTTCTTCCACTGACTTGTTAGAATCCATAGCGATTTAGTGAGTCTGGCTTTTCATCATTTTTGTACGAAGCGTAAACAGTATTTTTACCAGTACAAAAATAAAACACAGTTTCAAATGAGTGCTACCATCGATAACAGGATACACACGATACTGAGCAACAACTGTAACAAAAGACTGACACATGCTGTGTTGCACGCTGTTTCTCAACGTCAAGGACACGTCCTTGGTAGGATGGGTCTGTTCAAGTCGGATATGCAAAGCTTTATTAGGAAAGACTATTTTCCAGCATTTGGAGAACACATAATGGAACAGTCTAGCGAGTGTGCAGGTGTGTGTCTCTGAAAAGGTCTCGCCTTCAATTCAGTGCTACGGTTCAAAGTAGGTGTGCGTAGGATTGTGGGTGCTTTAAAGAATGCCAAGGATACACTTGAAAATTCTCTGATAATAGTATGTGGTCTTTGGGTAAACTCGAAGGACATTGGACACTAGATTCGATGGCGTCGCATCCTAGAAATGCAGCCATTCTGGATCCTTACTAGATTTGAGAAACAGTAATTCATAATCATGAAATTATTTGGCTCGGTGGGTAGCACTGTCGCCTCACAGCAAGAAGGTCCCGGGTTCGATCCCCAGGTGGGGCGGTCTGGGTCCTTTCTGTGTGGAGTCTGCATGTCCTCCCCGTGTCCGCGTGGGTTTTCTCTAAGTGGCCAAGAAGATGAATGAATGAATGAATGAAATTAGTGCCACTTATAGTGACACTAATTAGGTGAAACAGGAAACTGGAGTGATCAGTGAAAGTGTGAGGAGCTCATGTGACATGCAGGGGCTGATGGGTAGTGTAGGTCTGCGTCAATTGGCGCAACCATAACAAACTGGTCCATAACAGCAGTTTCAAAGGCAAGAGAATTCACCAGTTTATAAGAAGCTCTAATATGTAAACATTTCTACAGCAACACCTTCAGAGGGATTTATTTTAAAGATCTTTTTTCAGTACTGATCTCCTGCCTTCCGAACTGTATAGAATCACAAACACAATCCATAACGTTGTTAATACACACTGGGCAAATATATCATAATCTGCTACTTTAATGACACTTTCATTGTGCACTTATTTACATTGTAAATACGGCTGCAACTCCTGTTTATGCTTATACTATTTTGGTATTAGTCTACCTCACTACACTTAGAGTAAAACCTAGGCTCATGTAAATACAACAAATCTCTCTCATATCTTTATGTAAATATAGAAATGTGCTTATCTAATCATAGCTAATTTTCATGGATCTTACATGGATGCATAATATAACACTAATACATTACAGATTAAGAAAATGTGTTATTCAACAAATAAAAACATCATCATTGGTATGGGAAGCTTCCTGTAATGAGATGTTTATGCAATGAAAAAAGTCTGGCATTGTCACAGTCCCTGTTTTGCAAAAGTCAGAAAGTTTTCCACCACCGGAGCTTTGGGTCTTCAGGACATAGGAGTTTGCGGTTTCTGGTTTCTCAAAAACAAGACAAGCTGAGATTTTTTTAAATTTTTTATTAAGAGTAAGAGGGAAAAAGCGAGGCTGGTGAAGGACGGAATGTGTACAGCTGGTGTAGAAACATTCTATAATGTAATTACAGCTTGTATAATCAGAAATGAAAGGATGTTACATGTTTTTAGATGTTTGGGGTAGTAACAGTCACTCCACTTCATGCTGGACCACTTTGCCCCGTTGTGTTGAATCCTTACATAATAAATAGTGAAAAACATTTTCCATATTTTAATGCAAAATACTAAATTTCACCATTTTGTTATGATGCTGGAGTGACTAATTAATTAAATGACTAAGTAATTAAGTTGATAATTAAGTGGCAAAACTAAGTGCAAATCAGTCTAACCAGTGTAATGACTTCGTTTCACGTCTTCTGGTAAACAACACACAACAACCCAGAAATCATTACTTTTAGCTGATGGGTGTAATTATGATTTATTACATTTTACAATTAATCTTTAAAGTTTTCCAAGGTTTTAAAATGTACCTGCTTTCCTCCTTCCTGATTTTTCACGGTTGTGTTAACCATGCGTACCTGTATATCGATTGCCTTTATCTGATAGCCCTTAATGAACACCATGCTGAGCACACATACTTGCATCCTCTTGAATCTCTGACTCCAACACAGGCTCGTTACAAACCCTCAGCGATAACAAACGTACTAAAAAGATATACATTATTCACAATAAATCAATAATTAGAATCCCACCCGAGCTGGATGTTGTCTTGTACTGTATAGACTCATCGTGTAGGGATAGATATGTGGATGAATCAGCGCTTAGGTCAGCACAGACCTAATGCAGGGTATTAAAGATAGGACTAGATCATTAGTTAGAGTAGCAATACACAGTGATAAGAGATCAGACTGCGATTTGTGACTCATCAACCGAACAACAACGGTCTCTGGCTGGCATCTCTACAATGCCACACAGCGTTTGCAAATATGCAGCACCAGAAACTAAAAATGGCTCCTTCTATATAAGTAGATTACATATATGGCACACGCACTCTGGATCAGACGGTTTGTCACATATTTATATCTAGACAGTAAGACGTTTGCACCTTATGTTATTTTTGGACCATGTTATATGGACCACTATATGATTCTGTACACTCATTTGTGCACTTTGTGCTTCAATTTGAAACATTTGGATGCAGTTTTGCCTTCTTATTTTTTTAATATACAAAAGAATCATAGTATTTAAACATGAGCGGACGATATGAGAAGATTAAGGCATCGTTTTAAATACTTATGTTCCCACCATTCAAATCCATCCACTCTAAATGCTCCAGACACCTGTTCCAGGAGTCAGAGCCAGCAGGAGCAGTCACGATCTCTCTCTCGCTGCGTTCACACCACAGCAACTTTATCACTGTATGTCGCCAAGTCACTCTCACCTAGCTGTCATTTGCAGCCAGGATGTGGGCGGTGCTAATGTGGTTTTGATGAATTAGGGCTACAGATGTATTAACAGGAGATGCATCAAATCTCAAATTAATAAAGTTTAGAACTAATAAATATTCTAAATATATTTCTATATTTTATATTTATTTATCTTATATTTGCATCAGGTTTACATCACCAAGGTGTATTTTCTTAAAGTCAGGCCTATTAATATATGGCCCAATATTTTTTGGTGGGGAATTTATAATTTCTAATAGTGGGATCTTACTCCAGACACTACTGTTTCACTATGGACCATTAAGTAGCATTTGCAGTCACCACTAAGAAAGCCAGCAACAGATCCAATCAATTGTTCCGCCATATTGGGTATGGGGATTAAAATCATAATAAAGGCACTAAAATTGAAGAAATCGTTTTACCGGGAAGAAACGTAAGAGGAGCACATCTGCTCTCTGATTGGCTGTTGCTTGACTCTGCCTTTGCTCAGTGTAACCATTGGAAATGAATGAGTTCTGGCCTCTTGTCACTACGGGTATGAATACAGGATCTTTCTCTACTCATTCTCTCTCTCTCTCTCTCTCTCTCTCTCTCTCTCTCACTGGTACCCAGCCAGTTTGCACTGTTAAAGTTTGCACTGACTTAATTTGATGTGTCTGGTTCACTCTCCTCTCTATGGACCCCTGTACCATTTACCATCAAATATGTCTCTCTATATATGTATGAACATACAAATATGTCTTTGAATAAACTTGTATCAGAATGATGGGAAGAGGCAAAGGACAATAGAGACTCATGATCCAAAGCATACCACCATCAGCTGTCATACATGGTGGAGGAAATGTTGTGGCATGAGCATATACAATGATGTGATGATAGGATATGCTTCACAGTCCAGATTGATAATGACCCAAAGGTAACATGAAAGCAACCCAAGAGCTTCCTAAGGCAAAAAAAATTGAATGTTCTTATATGGAGGAGTCGGTCACCTGACCTTTACCCAATTCAGAAGACAAAACTGATTAAAAAAACTGAAGGCAAAAAGACCCACAAATGAGCAACAATTGAAGGTAGATGCAGTAATGGCTTGACAAAGCATTACAAGGGAGGAAAGTCAGTATTTGGTGATGTCCAGACTTTAAGCAGTCTCTAACTGCAAATGCACCCAAGAAATGCGAATAATCATTATACTGATAATTATTTTAGTCTTTCCAATTACTTTTGAGCCTGTGAAAGGTTACAGGGTTAGTCTACAGCAAGTGACCATATTTCCTGTTTGAGTCACAATGCAGAGGGATGCATCAGTTTGCCATCACTATGGCAAAATCTAGATAAATTATAAAACCACCAAATGCAAGAGGTTGATATAATAAGACTTACTGAGTTGTTGTTTCATGAACTATCTGTCTCTGACAACATCTTTGATGTGCCTGTGTCATGCATTCTGCCGCCTTCCTAGGACATACAGGCAAAGCTGAGGGTAGCAAGTGATACTGTAGTGTGTTTTTTCATGGCTTTCCCGAAGATGACCATTTATGTGTTAAATGGATTGCAGCAATTAGAAAGAGAGAAGAAAGTGCCAAATGTAATACTACTGCGTATATGTGTGTAGTCATATATGTGTAGCCTAGTGATGGGAATTCTGGCTCTTTTTAGCAAGCCAGATCATTTGGCTTAGCTCAGCAATGAGAGCCTGCTTTTTGGGCTCCCAATTGGCTCTTCATTTAGTACCAATTCTGGCTTTTATAATTCAGGCAAAAGATGTTTTGACCTATGACTGGTATGTGTGCACAAAAATTACTTCAATTATTCAATGTACAGTACTGTACATTGTACAGGGTTTTGCATGCAAAAAGAAGTAAGTGTGACAGTCAAAGTCTCCAGAAGAGCTGTGTCAGATTCTCCAAGACGCTCAGTAACACTTAAAAGCTAATTTCCTTATAAAACGTATAAAACACATTGTACCTGGGAACACTGTTTAAGAAAAAGGCACACCAAATACTGACTTCCTTAAGTTGATTACTGTTTACTGCACTTTATAGTGTTTTCTTTTATGTAGAAACATCTTAATTATTTTTCAAAGGCATGTGCCCCCATTTCATTCATTTTCTTGGCTGCTTATTCCTTTTCAGGGTCATGGGGGGAGCCGGTGCCTACCCGGCAGCATAGGGCACAAGGCAGGAATAACCCTAGACAGGGCGACAATCCATCATAGGGCACACACACACACACACACACACTCACATGCACACTCACACACTAGGGCCACTTTAGAGACACCAATCAACCAAACGTGCATGTCTTTGGACTGTGGGAGGAAATTGGAGTACCCGGAGTAAACCCACGCGGACACAGGAAGGACATACAGACTCCACACAGAAAGGACTCAGACCGCCCCACCTGGGGATCGAACCAGGGGCCTTCTTGCTGTGAGGCGACAGTGCTACCCACCGAGCCACCGTGTCACCCACCTCTGCATTTTACTGTACAGTAATTAGCTGGTAAGTTTTACTGAGCATCTTGCAGAATCTGCCACGGCTCTTCTGGAGACTATATATATCTCGGTATTACATATAGAGTAATTTCCAGAATACCATTATCTTACATTTAGTTTGGTATAAATATATTAATGTAATTCAAATGAAAATAAATAATAAACAAACATATTTCTTATGAATAATATACTAGGATCATCAGACGATTTGTCGCACAGCACACACATCAATAGAACATCCTGTCGGTGCATGTTTTTTTTACCTCTTTTTTCTGGGCCAGAAAAATATACAAGGGGCCAGGAAAATTCTGATGATTTATTGGCCTGAAACTTTCTGTTTCACTATATTCACTGTGCTATACTGTACAGTATATGTGACAAATAAAAGCTGTTTCTATTTCTTACCACCACTGTTGTAGTATTACTTCCATATTTCTTCTTCCATACTGTCATCCTCTACTCAACAATCACTGTTGTAGTTTATTATTCTTTCTATTACTTGTACATCAATACTTTTATAACTTATTTTAAATTGACTTTCTCTTTATGTATCTTTTCTGTATTTTCTACTGCAGCACCATTGGAGAGCATGCAAACTAAGAAACTTTAATCTTGTTAGATTGTGTTTCGATACTGAGCTGTTTATTACAGCTACCTAAAATGGGCCCTGAAGACACAGACTAACACAAGCTCTGACTCCTTTTAATCCATGGTAAAATCACAGACTACTACATCCTGGCCTAGTGGACTGCAAGGGAAACCAATCTGGCATCGGCAGTGTCACCTGCCCTGCCAAACTGCTCCTAGATGTGAGACAGCATACGTGCTGTCTCACCATTGTGCCATCTTGGCAAGTGAGCTGCCATGAGCGAAGTGAAGCATGGACAGGCTCATCTGAGAAGTATTTGTGCAAGGTGTACTGTGCCATCCTTCAACTTCGTGCCATCCTGATGATTTATGTACCAGACCAGAATGTGGCAATGTCTCAGAACAGCTAAAAGGAAATCCAGAGCTAGACAGAGTGCCCTCAGTTCCAATTGGTTGAATGGGGCTCAACATGCCTAATTTGCCTTTATGCTAGCACCTCACTAGCTGGGGCCATCCATCCTGACTGTTCCCCCTTGTGACAGAGAACCACTCTCAGTTCCAGCACCCCCAAGGGGACTATTGTTGGAGCTGCAAGTTAACAATCGTAGCATTCTCAGCAGGACTATGAGGCAGATAGCAGCCTGTTTGTCCTTTTCAGGGATACAGGGAAAGCCAAATTCATATATGCATGTAAAGAGAATCTATTTAACACTGCAAGAATATTGGGTGAGGGAGAACCACTCAACAATGGTAGTGGCACAGGCTGTAGATGTTGGGCAAGGTCAAAAACGAACAGTGCAGAGGGAAGAGGCATCCAGCGAGGAACTGAAAGATACGTGCTGAGGGAACCCAAGACATGCTAATATCCAAAGGCTTATGAACGGCTCTTAACAGTAAGTAATGCAATCAGTGAGGCCTGAAAAGATGAAAGGAGATGATAAGAGACTTTTGGCAACTTTGGACGACAGATTATCTGTAGCTGCCACCACGGTAATTGCTTCACAGGTAGCTCCATGTTGTACTTGAGGTCTGACAACCCACAAGGTGAAAAGAAGAAAGGGAACAACGAGCTCATGACAGGGGATTCTCCCCATCCCTTATAGTTAAAAGAGGTGAAATACTTAACACATAAAGAATAATAGCAATATAAAAATAAGGGCCTCCTAATAAATTGCTCCTGAGACTTCTTAACAGGGTTCATGCACTGCCTTCTACTAGGAGGGGCTTCCTGATTGTTGTCCACATCATCCCTCCTCTTCCTTAACCCCCAGCTTTCCATGGGAATTCTCATAAAGCCTAGAACATAAGGCTGACCAGCAAAACAGTCTCTCTGTGTACTTTGATGAAGGAATGAACCTAGGAGTAAAAGTAGGAGACAGGCTCCTCATAGACACCTTGTGCTCATCACCACCATCTTGCTCCTCCTGAAGTAGAACTCGTTCACAGAAAACAGGTCAAATGGCATTTCATCTCTGTCATTCTGTGTCAAAAGAGATGACATGTCATCCACATGTCTGCATGGGTTTCTTCCTGGAGCTCCGGTTTCCTCCACAATCCACAGACATGCAGTCAGATGAACTGAAGATTCGAAGGCCCTGTCCACACAACAACGGGAAGGTTTTGAAACTGAGACGTTTCCTTTGCGGTATCAAAAAGTTTCACATCCACATGACAACGTTCTAGAATTTATCAGCGTCCACACGTATCCGCAGAAAGGAGTCAAAGCTCTGTAATATGCACCGCAGAAGAATAGTATGCGTCCGCATATTAATCAGGCAACTGACCCAGAAAACACGCACTTTATCCTATATAGTGATGAGATCCATGTAACTGAGAAAGAGTCGTCCTATTTAGTGCACTTTTCATAAAAGAACAGACACTCATGTAGAGAAGGTTTTGCACAAACCACTGTAGACTACAGCAGAGTGAGAAGTCGTTACACTATTTCGTTTTGGGGTTGTTTGCAGTGTATGTCAAAATAATACAGTGATCTTTGCCTAATAGTGTGTGGCTTATAAATAAACAGCTGAATTATTCCAAATGGTGTTCTTTGCTGTTGAATAGCTGTAACACAAGCATACATTCAGTAAAGACAAGATTTCTCATTTCTCATCCACACACAATGAGTCATATCACATCTTAATGGAGATCTTTAATAAAAACTGTGTGTAGAACTACTGTGTAGAAAAAGAGTAGGATTGTAGGATTTTACTTATTTCGATGTGCTTCAAGAACATGACCAGCTGAGCTAACCCTTGTCGCTTCAATCCACCTAGTTCTGATTTAGCTCATGTTTAAAAAAAACAAGTAACCATTCATTAAAGACATGAACACTCTCTCTCTCACTCTCTCTCACACACACACACAATGCAACTTCCACATCCTAATGTGCTTCCAGCACTCAAGCTGCTCACTGGATGTGCTTGTTGCTGGAACTTTTTTCTCGTGATATTTTCTAGTAAGCTTCCGGCGCCGCTCGTGCATCACTATTGCATACAAATGCTTTCTTCTCCAGCGTGGTGTCTACAAAACAGGTAAATAGCCGTGCGCAGTGTGAGCTGTGTCATCATCGCCATTTTGCTTGTCTACAAGGTGATGTAACAGTTGCAGTTTCAAACCTTTCCACTCTGGAGCCTGGTTTCAAAAGCCCGAAAACGCTGGTGTCGTGTCGACGAAAGGCCGCAACTTTTCACAAAAATGCCATTTTGACCATTGTCACCATTGTAGAGGAGGTCTATACTGCAATAGGTGTGAGTGTGCCTGTGTGTGTGTCTGCCCTGCAATCAGTGTTTCCCTGCCTTTCACCCAGTGAGTGCTGGAATAGACTCCATTACATGTGACCCAATAGCAGGATAAGCTGCTCAGATAAGAGAGTGAGAGTTTTTTTCTTTTGTTAGATATATAAAGAAAAAATGTAAAGACAATTCTTTACAAAGAATACATATTTCATTCATTTTCACTACTGGCTTGTGTGTTTTTAGACTCATTATATACCAAAATCCATTCATCCATTCCATTTTTCCTTCCTATTCTTTGTACTGAACTACATAGATGAGCATTGAATTATATTATTATTGTAAGCATTTTTACTTTTTAGAACATGGTTCTTGCTTTCCATATTTTCTATTCACTGTGGTGGTGAGGTCCAAAGGTGAAACAAAATACAAAAAGGTTGTGTATCCCAGTGGTGGTGTAGTAATGATCTCAGTGGTATTGAAGTAATATTCGCAGAAGTGTTGCTGGATTATGAATATACATGTGCTGTTACATTGCCCTATATTTCATCCTTTTTTTATTTCATATTACATACATTGTGACGTACCTTTAAACTACAAGTACAGGTTTTGTTAAAGGACAGGATAACATTTCGTTGTGCTGTAAAATGTTTTCACATGAGCCATACAGATCTGGCATTGTCACAACAATGTCATATAGTATATACTGTATATATACAAGGACTATACAAGTATTGGGAATGAAATTCCTGCACTCTGTAGGGTTTACGCATGGGGATGGTGGTTCAGTCAGATTAACAGTAGGACCAGTTTCAGTTGCATTCTCGCCTTTGCAGTGCCCAGGCATTTGTTTTTGTGAAACCCTGCTGATGTGCCTCATCACTGGAACAATGTAAGTGAGTTTAGAGCAAATGTTGGCTCATTTAACAAGACAGCCCAATTTCCTGAACAGAATGATCACAGGAGATGAATCATGGGTGTTCAAGTGCAATCCTGAGACAAAAAAGACAAAGTGCTGAGTGGCACACGACAACATCACCTCGCCCAAAGAAAGCTTGCATGAGCAAAAAAAAAAAATCAAGTCTTTTTCGATTTCCAAGGAATTGTCCATAAAGAATTAGTACCAGAAGGCCATGATTTGACACAGTAAAGAACATCCATACAGCCACGACCAATATCTATGTATCTCTCTCTCTCTCTCTCTCTCACTATATATATATATATATATATATATATATATACATAAAGGTTTTATACAATGAAACTGAAACACCTGTCATTTCAGGTTTTCATGGCTAAATTGGACCAGCCTGGTGGCCAATCTTCATTAATTGCACATTGCACCAGTAAGAGCAGAGTGTGAA
>JAOTRJ010000024.1:12372641-12386016 GCA_028564905.1 Leptodoras praelongus | reverse complement strand
AAATTCAAAATGAGTGAATATTTGCAAAAAACAATCAAGTTTATCCATTTGAACATTAAATATCTTGTCTTTGTAGTCGATTCAATTGAATATGGGTTGAAAAAGATTTGCAAATCATCGTATTCTGTTTTTATTTGTTTTACACAACATTGGAATTGGGGTTGTACATATTTATATTCCATCAGCATGGGAGAGGAATATCCAAATGGGGTGCTAAAACATTGTTTGATGTGTGTCTGCATTTAAACTTAATAAAGTATCAGGCAACAATTATACAGAAAAGATTGAAATGAATGAAATATGAATTAAAGTAGCAGGCCAGCAGAGAAGGCCACAGGAGTTGCCATGGCTTTAATATCTCTCCATGTTTATTCTACATGGGCTAATTTAATTTTAGTAAGGCACCTGAAAATATGATTAGTATAACCAGAATGATTTGTCTAAGATTGCATGCTCATGTGTAACCTGAAAAACGCAGATATATCAAGATTGCATGCACATTTTTACGGACCAACGTGACCACACTGAGCATTCAAACATCCACAATAACCTGATACATCGGCTGAGAAGCTGCATAGAATGTAAGGATGACAATGTATGCCCTATCTGGAGACTTTTTGCCTCATGTATAATAATAAGGTCTGCTCCTGTTTACTTGTCCCACACAACAAATTTGATGGACACCTAGGTCAGGAAATCTCTATTAGGTGGATTCTGCAGCTCTACAGGCAAAGTAAGTCAACTTGCTATATGCACAAACCCAACATTTGGGAGGTCTTGGGGTGCTAATAGCTTCAACGAAAACAAGCCAATGATGCATTATGGACATGCCAGTGAAGCAGAGTTTTACAAAATTAAAAAAAAAAATTCACAGTAGATAGAAAACAGATAGATTTGCTCTGTTATATATTCAGTTATTTCTAGAAGTCACAAATCAACCTAAAATCTGTGAAAATCACATTTTTTTTCGTAATATCTTATACCCAAATAGACTACATACAGTCAAGCCCTTGGAAATAAACCTCAACTCTAGAAAACATAAGCATTAAGTTTCTATTTTCACAGAGCTCTTCTTCCTAAAGGTGCAAGCCGATTCAGGACCAGGGACTTTCTTACAAAAATGTAGGAGTATAGTCAGGATCTGGGTCAAGGCTGAGTGGAGGTGTCACGATATTGCCGGAATCCACACAAGACAATCCACTTCCCTGAAGGTACCTCAGAATACAAACATGGTCTTCAATCCAAGGACTACATTCCCCAGCGCAACACTCCGCCATCATTCCACTATCACCAGAATACTGATCATGCACAGTCATGGACAATCACTCCCACAGGCTTTATATACAAACTTTGGTTATTTGCGTAACAGTAATGTTCAGTGTGTTTATAACCTGACTTGCCAAGCCTGTTATATCATGTTCACTATCATGAATTTTGATCTGCTTGGTCCTGTTTCTTGATTTTGCATTTGCCTTTATAATTCTGTTTGCTGATTGCTTGACTTTGTTCCTGTCCCTGACCAATTGTTTTGCCCATGTTTATAATAAAGTAATCCTCCATTTGCATCCATCCCTGACTCCCAGGAGATTTATTACAGGAGGTCAGTTACTAAGAGGTCACTTGCTTGAATGATGCAGCACATTGTGGAATGCTGTTGGTATAAGTGTTCCACAGCTTGTCTGAAGAAAAGCTCTCATCTCTGCATCACTGAGAAAACATACAGAGAGAAAAAAGAGAGAGAGCGAGGGAGAGACATGATAATGGATTGCTCTGTGAATGCAGTGCTGGTTATATTATTAAACTTCTAGCCCAATTTTTAAGTCCCACTGTTATGGTGAACATGTGTCTGTGTGTGTGTCTGTGTTTATGTGTGAAATAGTACAGGACAATTATAGTGAGTAACGCAGGCAGGAAAGTCATCCACGTCGTCATAACAACAGCTGGGAGCTGGGATGATGTATGGGTGTATATACACATACATACACAAAAGTATTCAAACACCTACACATCATATCTACAGGAGCTTTTATGGCATCCCTTTCTATTAATCCATAGGCATTAATATGTAGTTTTACCCATATTGCAATTATAACACCTTTTCACTTAGAATTCCATCGAATAGCATCGTTCCAAACTTGCTTGCATTCTTACAGTGAAGAGGCGCTATAGCAGGCTTTCACAAAAACAGTGTCTATGCACTGCAAAGGCTAGAATGCAACTGAAACAGGTCCTACCATTTATACGAGATCCAACTCCAGACTCCAACTCAAGACCTTGAACCGCCATTCCCATGCATAAGCCCTACTGGGCATTTCATTCTCATACTTTCCAGACAGACCATTTATATATACACACACTGATCAGCCATAACATTAAAACCACCTGCCTAATATTGTGCAGGTCCCCCTTGTACCATCAGATCAGCTCTGACGCGTCGAGCCATGGACTTCAAAAGACCTATGAATGTGTGTTGTAGTATCTGGCACCAAGATATTAGCAGCAGATCCAGCACATCCCATGCTGCTCAGTCAAATTGAGTTCTAGATAACTTGAAGGCCAATTGAACCTTTTTGAATTTAATTGACCTTGAACCATTTGTCATGTTCCTCAAATCATTCCTGGACAATTGTTCCAGGCAGGGTGCATCATCCTACTGAATGAGGCCACTACCATTAGGGAATACTGCTGCCATGAAGGGGTGTACTTGGTCTGAAACAATGTTTAGGAAAGTGTTACATGTCAAAGTAACATCCACTTACATGCCAGGACTCAAGGTTTCCTAGCAGAACATTTCCTAGAGCATCAAGCTGCTTCTGCCTTCTTCCAATAGTGCATCAAAGAGATGCACTTGCTCCTAACCATCCACATGATGTAAAAGAAAGCATGATTCATCTGACCAGGCCACATTTATCCATTGTGCCACGATCCAGTTCTGATGCTCATGTGCCCATTGTAGGTGCTTTTGATGGTTTACAGGGGTCAGTATGGCCACTCCAACTGGTCTGCAGCTATGCAGCCCCATACGCAGCAAGCTGTAATGCACAGTGTTCTGACAAGTTTCTATCATAGCCAGTATTAACTTTTTCAGGGGTATATGAATACATGGGTGTGTGTGTGCAGGCACCTTGACCATTAATTCTTTATGAGAGAAAGCACAGTATTTTGCAAATAAAGAGTGGCAGCTGCTGTTAATGAATTCATGCAGAATCAATACACCAAACCTTGTTCAGTACAGAATTTTGAACAAAAGCATGACTCACAGCGCACCACCGACAATGCAATATATTCAGCTCATGACCTGCCTTCATTTTACACATAAAATGCTCTTTGTTCAACAGCCTTGAAGTATCAGCAAAATATAATGTGACGGTTTTTGTTCAGGGACTCATTTACCGCTTGACCATGGAGGTGAAATGAACTTGACCTGAATTTGGAATGCAATACTGTAGATGTCTATTTTGTGGGTGTTTTTGCTTTTTCGTTAGTGTGAGAAGTTTGTTCAATGTTAGCTATAAGGGAATACAGAGTGTGAGAAGAGACAGATGATGTAATGCCTAGTTCCTACTTTTGAAGTACAGTGGATTCTGGGTAAATCCTTTTGGCAGGAAATCTGACAGGAGGTCAATACAGAATGTCACAAGATCAGAAGGCCAAGCAGTAGCCAAAAAACGAGAAAGAAAACAAACAAGGTTCTTATTGTGTACAGTATATGTAGAAAACTGAGATGTAAAGATGGAGATAATTATGATGATGAGAATGCACTATAGCAGTAGAAGTACTAAAGGGAAGAAGAGCTCAAATGTAAAACCATTACATACCAAGTTAAACCTGACTGACCTTTTCCTTTTTTGCTCAGTCACAACAGTGCAGACGTTCCTCACCTGCTCCCCTTTTTTATTGCTCTTTCATTCCACTTTTTTCTTACTCTTTTGTGCAAAGCACCAGACTCCATTAAGGGCAAAAGGAAGACTGATGCTGTGACAGAAAGATCTTGCTTCCTTCATCAACAAAAGGTCTTCAGTAGACTGTGGAATAAATGGAGCACCAGGGTATAGTCTTTGAAAAGGTCTAAAAAGGTTCTATTGATGTGATGACATGTTCACTATGCAGGTCTAAGAAATGTCAAAAATCAACAAAGGGGCTAAACCTGTCACATGGCATGTTATCGTAAAGGAAACACAAGGTATATGGTAAATAACATAAGCCATTTGGTATAGTATGTGGAGGCATGTTATTTATATTCTTGATATATCCATGACTACAGTACACAAGCAGTCATGTTACAGAAATCTAAATGTAGGTCTAGATCCCTATGAGCAAGCTAAAGGTGACAAGATATGAAAAAGAAACACTAAGAAAGGTCTTCTTGGATTATTTTCCTTAAAGGATAAGAAATGTTCTGCAGAATCCTATTGTTAATAGGAGATATGGGATTCTATAAGGATGGTCTTTATGAGTCATAAAAGGTGCAAGGTGTAAGCTTGACATATGGAGCCATGAAAAATAGAGCAAAACACCCAAATCAATCAGCTACTCTATGTCTGGTGGGTGAGAGGATCTGGAACCGACATCAAGTTGAGGAGTAGTGTAGATTAGTAGGTATGTGCTGACTATATAATGGAATAAGAAAAAGTTTACAATGTGTGCAGAGAGAAAGTGAGGACTCTGGCAAGTCTATCTATGACAGTATAAGGATGAGCCAGAAGGTAACATAGACATAAGGGCAACCTGTAATATAAAGCAAACTGGCACTCTAAGTGAAGCATCAAAACATGACTATGAACCTCCATATCTACACTTTAACATAAAAGAAGAAATGTTTGATTAAATATATACTATAACATTAAATGTATAACTGTTTAACCTAGACATAAATACTGAGACCGTATCTAAGTTCCACACATATAAAGTTCTGCCCTGTCTTCATTATTATAGGCACTAAGAAAGATCCTGCACAATCAAGTAAACTCCTCTCCTCTGGCATTGTCCGATGACACAGGATTACGCAGCACATTTTTAAAAACTTTTTTAATGCTATATTAGTCATACACATTATAATGGTTGTGTATGTTACTTTGATTAGCACTTATGTAAATAGGTCATACCCACATTTACACATTTCACACTCAAAAATAAATCAGTTTAGCTCTGTTGTTGGACTGACACTCAAATCTAGAGTGCCATCTCACCAGAAGCCGTAACAGCCCAAGGTTAAATAAAATCAGCGATAATCAGGGATTGAGAGCTTACTCATTTAATTAAATCTATTGATTTGAGTAAATCTCAACAAATCCCAGATTTATTAACCCCCCCCCCCAATTAATGAAAGACAGAGCAAATGTGATGTTATCAGTTGTCTTAATGATGCATTCCCAAGACATACCTAATCATATGACATGATTTCCAAGGCTTTGTCATGTATATGTTCACAAAACAAAACAAAAAGGGCACTTACCAAGGGCATTTGCTATTGTGACTGTAAGCACTAAAATATAAACCTGTATAGCCATTACTGTATGTCATTTGTGAAGAGAACGAGACACAGATTTTAATAGCTAAACCATAACGCAGTTTATGAGCTCTGACAAGGTTTGTGAAGCATAATGTAGTTACAGAGCCATAAAACGTAGGTATGTCAACACTTGGCCTTCGTTTAAGCTTGTGAAAAGCAGTAAAAATTAGAAAATCCAAATGACCATAAAGAATTAAAGGCACATGGTGCACTGGTGGGCTGTGGTGTAATATAGAAGGCTTAGCCACTGGGTATGGAGTGCAGTAGTAACAACTACAATGAGTTTGTATCTGTGTGTGTGTGTGTGTTGTCCTTGCTGTGAATTATCTCCAAACCTCAGGTTATCTTTGCCACTGGGAGCTGACAGCAACAAAACCCCTGCTGTGTTCTGATCTCCCACAACTCTGCCAAAGGACAGAGAGGTAGAGCATGCAATTGGGAGAATAGTAATAAGGTAAATGAATGGCAGCAGGAGCTTAGCATTAATACTGCAGCAGCAAATAACACAGTGCAGATTCTCTGCCAGTCAATATACACCATGGATATCTGTGTGTCATCCGCAAGGAAGGGCGAAAATACATCAATATATCACATGCATATTCTGATACATAATACCACATGTAAATGCATCAGAGTTAAAAAATACAAATTAAAAATACTGCAAGAAAGGATATAATTCAGAAACCACTCAACTGTTTCTCGACTGCCTCACATTTCTGAGCAATGCCTAGCATCTTTGTTTCTCTGCTACACTGGTTTTATAAAAACTACAGTAGAAAACCTGCAATTGTATCCATCTGCCCATCTCATGACAGATGAGTAAACCAGTCTTACTGTCTGTTTGTTTCAGGCCTGCCATATGGCATGTCAGTGCATGTGTACATGTGTGTTTCTATCCCTAGAAGCAATAAAGGTTAGAATTCAATCATTTCTACCTCAGATCATATAAGGATTCATTATTGCATAAGGTACAACACAAATGCATTCAAGCTATACCCTCTCTAAAATACCCTGCTTGAAAGATCTGAATCAGGAATTGTTTTGATCATTGTGGCTTATAGCTCATGAAACTCAGATGTCAGGATGATGATCATCAACACCCTCCACAAGGAGGGTAAGCCACAGAAAGTCATTGGTGAAAAGGCTGGCTGTTTGCAGCATGCCGTATCAAAGCATATTAATGGAAAGTTGACTGGAAGGTGCATGAGCAACAGTCATGACTTGGGGGAGCTTGAGAAGGAGTAGACTGAGCCTGATGTCTGTGTATCAAGAGCCACCATGCACAGACGTCTCCAGTAAAGGGGTTACGACTGCTGCATTCCTAATATCAAGCCAATACTGAACCAGAGACAACATCAGAAGTGTCTTTCCTGGACTAAGGAGAAAAAGAACTGGACTGTTGCTTTGGAGTGGTCCAAAGTTCACTTTTCAGATGAAAGTTAATTTTACATTTCATATGGAAATCATGGTCCTAGTGTCTGGAGGCACAGAATCCAAAGTGTTTGAAATCCAGTATGAAGCACCACAAATACTACTAAATGGTGTGCTGATTATGATATTACTGTGCTCGATTGGCCAGCCAACTCTCTGAGCCCCACAGAGTATATATCATAACATCTCAGCAGTGCCACAAGCTGATTGCCTCCATGCCACACTGCACTGATGCAGTAATTCATGGTAAAGGAGCCCCAACTGAGTGTTTGGGGCTGAGTGTTTAAATGAAAATACTTTTCAGAGGTTGGACATTTCTATATTTTACATCCTTTCCGTTTTGAAATATTCTAAACATTTGAGATACTGCATTTATGATTTTCATGAGATAACTGAAAATGAAACAAATAAAGACTTGAAATGTGTCAGCTTACATGGAATAAATGTAAATATATATGACAGTTACTTTGAAATAAATTATGACTACAATAGACTCCAAACACTAGGAATCCACAAAAATTCTGAAATACTTAAGTTTGTTTACTACCTACTAATGAATCACATTCAATTTGTCATTAGTAAAAAGACCAGCAAAACCACTCCCAACAACTGTCCTTGTAAGAAACACTGTTAACTATCAGCTATCATTAACCAATTATTAATGATAAGAAGATGTAGAATTTGTTATATTATTCATAAAACAAAGCATGAGAGGAAAAAAAATATGTTTTTTTTTCCAGAGCACTGTATGCTCTTTTATCCAATGATTTCTCTCTCTCTCACACACACACACACACACAAACTGCAGAGAGTGGACTGTCAGCATACTATGCAAGCATGGATTTCCTTCAGTGTTTCAAAACGTGGATGCTTTCCACTCAATAAATCCTTGCACATATCCAAACACACAAACACACACACACACACACACACCCTCAGTCTGAAGGTCAGAGCACTACAGGTTTATGTATTGGTCTTTTAGCAGCACAGACTTTGCCAGGTGCATAAAACTACTGAGGGTCAAGATCATGTCCACAACACATACACAAGACACACACACACAATCAATCTGAAGGGGAGGAAACTGAGTGTCAAGAACATGTCCACAACACACACACTCACCATTAGTCTGAAGATCAGAGCATTACAGGTTTATGTAGTTGTCTTTTAGCAACAAAGACTTTGCTAGGTTTATAAAGATACTGAGGGTAAAGATCATGTCCACAGCATGCACAACACACACACTCACACACACACACACACACAGTCAATCTGAAGGTGAGAGAGTTACAGCAGCTCAGACTTTAGCAAGTTTACTTGAGGAAACTTAGGATCAAGGTTATGTCCATAACAGACACACACACACACACACACACACACACCCATACGCACACATTCCACGTGGGAAACAAAATTTTGTCACTTTGGAGCACTTCAGGTCTCACTGGCTTCAAATCCAGCTTCAGATCCTGGTAGTGTGGAGACATCCTGTGGCTTTTTGTTGGTTGAAGTGGTTCTCTAGTAAACAGAAGCTCTTGGGTTTCCCAGCAGAAGTTTTGAAACCATATATTTTCAGGACAGTCCGTTTTCTCTTTAAGAATGGGCGCACTGTGCGAGAAGTATTCCAATATGGCTGATGCAGTTTGGTTGAGTCATTTGTAATTATAAGGTTTAATTGAGAATGATGAGACTGTCTGACTTCAGCAATGTGAAAAAAAGAACTATTGGCTTAATGTGTAATGTCAGTGTAGGTCTTGCCATTTCAATTTTAATCATTGCCATTTTAATCCTTGAAGAGAAATAAACATGGAGTAATGTTAAAATGATCTAAAAATGATCAGTGTATTATCATAAAGTGCCTGCCTACAAAACAGGAGATCCTGGGTTCGAATCTCAGCAGTGCCTTAGAAACTGCATTTTCAAACACATTACTTTTCTCTGGAAGGGTGAGAATTTCTGTGTACTAGGTCTACTCCAATATGACCAATGCCCCTGTAAAAAAGTTGAGAAATGCAATAAAAATAAAAGTGTGTCAACTTGTTTGTGGTGCCTTGTAAGTGGTAATTTGCAAGTTGTAATGTGGGGAAAAAATGCATGCTTCCATGATATGCATCTTGTTTACTGTCTTGTTTACTGTTACTTGTAAAGCTCATAAAAAGGTAATATAAAAAGACCACCTATACAAAGACAGAGTGATGTAGACTTTGGTATTTTGGGGTGGTCAAGAGAGAAGCAGTGTCCCAATTCAGGGGTTGCATCCTATGAGGGCTGTATTTGAAGACCGACTGCATCATGGCAGCGTGAGTAGGCTGTCCCATATTGAAGGCTCTTTCATATGAGGCTGAGAAATGTGTCCTTCTTTTCCATGGCAACAAAGTATCTAAGAGGTGTATCCTTCACCAGCCAACATATCCTGAGGTTCAGGTTCAGGTAGAGACTGGAGAGGACTCAAGAATATAGTGGCATAGGCGGTTGTTAACTGCCTAATATTAGTGTTGCTAAGACACTGTATCAGTCTAAGATTGCTAGGTGACATTTCGCGGCAAAATGGTAAGGGCAGGAACAGCAGTACTGTGATGCGTACAGGAAATCTGTCGTAGAGCAGACCATCTTATTCTGGTTTGGCCTCTGTGGTCTACACAGCCTTCAAAGGATATACCTTTCGTAGAGTCCACATGATTTGAAGGATGCAACCCCTGAATTGGGAAACAGCTAGGGTGTTTTGAGGAGGTGAGACCGAGACCTTAAAAAAAAAGCCAACTTGTTATAAGAAATACACTATAGACAGGAGTAAAGGTGGCTGAATTTTCTCAAATATCAGCAATTGTCCCTATTTACACCTTTAAGATTAACATGAAAGGATAGCATTTTGCTATCCTTCCAGCTATTTTGGAAAGAGGGGACATAATGGGTGGGGGGTGAAATGATACCAAACTGTGTTTTCAGTACACCAGGTTGCTACAGCTCATCTCAGCTGTTAGTGTGTTTATCTGTATAGTCAAGAGAGATTCATTTTTATAATTACAGCATGTTACACTGTGTCCTAAACCTCACTGGAAAGTGGGACACTACTACAGAGCTTATAGTTTGAGCACTGATATTTACAGAAAGGTTTTTGTCCAAGTTAGACAACCATAATTTTTCAAAGTAGCCTTATCGCTTGAAAGAAAAAGTGGAAAAGAGAGAAAGAAAGAGAGAGAGAGACACAGAGAGCTGATTGAAAACTCCAGGGGAATTCACTAGTCATTTATTATACCACCCCAAAAAAGGTTATATGTTATGAATGTGTATGAGCCATAAATAAGACTGGCCCCTGTTCTCAACAGGCAAGTTAAATAACTATCTTTGTACATGGTGATAAAAAATGATGGGAACAGAACAGCTGGAGCTGACTGAGTTGGGCTGGGAGCTATGGAGCCCTCCTGTACCTAACACACACACATACACAGAAAGAGAGAAAGAGAGAGAGGGGGGGGTGAGGAGAGAGAGATTCATTGTTTATTCCTAACTGGGCCACAGGGATCCATTTCGGCTCCAAACACACCGCCTCTTATCCAGTCTGGTAAGAGTCTGCATTTTTGGATTTAATTGGAAGAAACAGAAACAGGGAACAAAGTGGACAACCAGGGCCTTAATGGCTGCCATCCTTATGGGCCGTGTATTTGTGTTTCTCTTCCCAGCTGTCCTCTCTCCCTAGACTTTATTATTTTGTTTTTTTTCTATTCTTTTCTTCCACTTTTCTTCTGTTCTCCACAAACCCAGACTTTGGTGCAATGAGCAGAGGCTGAAGACGGACATATTTCTTCTAGATATCACGTGTGGAGATAAGTTCGAGAACAAAGCTCCTGTATCTTAACTTAGAGCTTTTATTTATTCTTGTGTGTGTGTGTGTGTGTGTGTGTGTGTGTGTGTGTGTGTGTGTGTAATGGTGAAAATGATAAGACACAAACAAATAAAAGAGAATAATTACAGTGGATTACCTTGGGCTGGTAATTAAATCTGCTGACTTGCTACTTATTCATAAAGAGACACATTACTGAGAGAGAGGGGGGGGTTTCAAGGAAATCCTGGATAAATGGATAAATCCTAAACATCTCAGTGAAAATGGCACCCATCAGCAATGATATTACAAGAAAAGAGTTAAAGCAAATCAATAAATACTGTCCTTGAGCAAGCATGTGAGGCACATGGAATCCTGGACATTAAAAGAGCATGATATAGAGAAGTCCTTGACATATTGTACACCTGATACAGAGATTTAACATTTGTGTCGCTCCTGCAGACCTTCAAAGCAGATTTTGTTTCCTGAACACCAAAAGATGAAAGTGTCCTTGTGCCTTACGAGACGTTCTTTACTTGTTCATTCTCTACACACAAATGTGCACACACACTGTACTTGTGCACTTCAGATACTGGATCTGGGACTGCATCTTCAACACCATAGCCAATCCCCAAACCCCAAGTCCCACTGGACAAGAAAAGCTGAGGGCTAAAGACAGATACTCAGACACTACGGTGGATAGTGAGGTACTTTTAATGCTGCTACATTACTAGAGGAAATAACTGACTGGCTATTTCTTTCCTGCATGTCACTCAGTCATATCAGCTGATTCCTGAAGCTTAGAAGACATGTGCAGATTTCTTTATTTTTTATTTTTAGCTTTGACATCCTTTCTCAAGCTCAGCTATTCGATCCTGATTCAGATTATGATCTAGAGTATGCTTTGCTATGACTGTCATATTAGGGTCAATATCAGCCTGAAATGCTGGATCAGTATCAGATCAGATGTGAATTTTGTACCTTATTGACATTTTATGACATGAAGAGATTTGTAAGATGACATACTGTAGACTTATAACATGCTGCCTTTGCACTGCTGAGGTTTCTTGGCAACAGAATCGCTCAGTTTCTGTGAGGATGTCGGCATATGACTCACAATTGGCTATAAGCCTATACATTAAAAAAAACAAATCTAACAGTATTCATTTTTTGCCAATATCCAATCGTATCTATTCATGTGTGCTTAATTCTGCCTGGTAGAAAAATGAAAATGCATTCTATAATATAAAAGGTAATTATATCCATGAATAAAATGTATTATGTGCTGACAGTCTGTCAGTGTAAGAGTTAATGCAGCCTGGAACTGGTACCTGTACATGTTACGTTTATCCGTTTGTAAAGTTGCTGATGTGTTGAAAATGGATGATGATGTTACGGGAGTGTGGTTTCGTCGGCCCTACGTACAGACTCACGGTCTGAAGAGGATTCTGCTAATAACACTTAGCGTAATGGAATGGAACCGTCAGGAAGTGATGGGTTGCCATTTACAGTAAGAATATGCATGTGGGAAATCGCTATGGGGGCCAGGAGGACATTTACATTTATGTAAAGACTACTTAAAGCTTCCTGCAAAGCACAGGTGTGCTTCTGATATCTATGTGAAGGATTGCACCCGCAGTACTCCAGTTTTTAAGGTGTCTGTATCATTGGGTAGAAATGAAAACGGCTTTCTATGAACATCATTTGTCATGAGTTGCAATTCTGTTTACTTATTATCGTCTGAACCTCTCTGTATTGTCAATGCCAGCTTGGGGGTTAATGTTCTGGGCTAGGGGTTGGGTGGCTATGAGTTCCAGGATCAGGGCTACCAAAGAACCGATGTTTGGCCCTTCGGGGCAAGGCTTTAACTTCCACATGCATATCAGTAAGTATGCATTGTATCCTCTTAGAGTTTTTGAGTGACTAGCAACACCTGTTGGCTGGCTGAGAATTTCAAGATATAAGCGATTCCCTTACATGTGTAATGAGTGGGATGTTTAGAGTGCCATGTTTGTCAAAATGTTCATGAAAGACATACAACATGGTCCTCAAGTTTGGCCCCAATAAGGAGTTCATCATTCTTTTCTTTATTATATTGTGATATAAACACAAAGACACATGGCCACACTTTATTATTCAGTCATCATACAGTTATTTATCACGGTTCAGTAATTTCTAACACTTGCGATGCAGACACTAATTAGAATTCTATGCTAAGAAGTGAGTCACAGTGCTTTTTTCTGAGCCATGCTTAGTCACAAACAGGTACGTGTCTTGTAGATATATCAAACGAACTGAAATGAACACCCTCACATTAGTGGAATATCAACCTCTCATAGCGTAGCTAACATCATAACAAATGAACTGTTATTATTCTACTTTAAATCATGAATGTCTATGCTACTGTATTATAATAAGCTGTGTGTCGTTTATCATGCAGATGAATCTGATGACTTTTAAGAGGGTAAAATATTTTTGCAAGGCACTGAATATATGTATATATGTATGTATGTATGTATGTATGTATGTATGTATGTACAGAACAGGCCAAAAGTTTGGACACACCTTCTCATTCAATGCGTTTTCTTTATTTTCATGACTATTTACATTGT
>JAOTRJ010000024.1:12355801-12366674 GCA_028564905.1 Leptodoras praelongus | reverse complement strand
AAAAATTCCCATAAACACACTCCTAAACCTTGTGGAAAGCCTTCCCAGAAGAGTAGAAGCTGTTATAGCTGCAAAGGCTGGGCCGACATCATATTAAACCCTATGGATTAGGAATGGGATGTCACTCAAGTTCATATACGTGTGAAGGCAGGCGAGCAAATACTTTTGGTAATATAGTGTACCATACTTAATGTATAATGTGGCTATGAGCGTATGTCAAAGAACAAATTTCTTACAGGAACAAAAGCCCAAGAAGAGAAATATCAGAGAAAATAAACAGTTCTAAGACCCACTATAACTTACCTTCAAACCGGAATAATGTTATCGATTCTGGTATATTTTATCAAAAAACATGGCCAAGAATTCACCAATATTAATAGGAAGAGGCCATTTTACTGACACTGTAATTAAAAGAAATGAATAATATATTTGTGCTCTAGCCCATCGGCAAAGAAATGTGAGTTTAATCTCATTTACTGGCCACTAATTCTCTCAAAATCACTTCACTTCCCAGCTGCATTAATTAAAATTTTGTTTAACATTGTGTCTTTGCTTGGGTCTCTGAATCATTAATAATAATTGACTGATATCAGTTGGCTGAAGGATTGCGGGTTGCTTATTTGAAGTTCACATGAAAAGCTCTAAGCTTACATAGAAATGATGCAAAGAGCTTCTACTGCTGTTCAGCCCTTTTATGATTCACTTAACCCCTAACTGCTATTTGTCTAATTATAATGTGGCATCAGTTATGCCTTTACATCACTGCTTTCAGTGCATTTTCCCTGAGCAGTTCAATCCAGGTGAATACAGCAGGCTGCTGTTTATGCAAATGAGACAAGCTTTACATAATAGATGGGAACACCATTGCAAATTAGCTTCATTGATTTCTCTATTACAAGAAATATAGTAGATCTTTCTTCTGCTTATATTCAATTTGGAAATTTTTGGCCTCAGATTTCTTTTCATTCATTGGCTCTTTTCTGCAAACCCTTCAGGGAGCCTCTTCCAGGCTTCCAAGGTGGGGCAATTAAGGAGCCTTTTATTGCACATGGCTATTTCACAGAGATTAAGGAAAGGAGGAGGGCAATGCACATATATTTTCTGTGCTTTAAATTGACTGCAGTAAAAAAAAAAGACAGAGAAAAGGGGTTGGGGTGGAAAGTGGGATCTGCCCAGACAGTAAAGTTTATGGACAATGTGAGGCAGGATATTACCTGTGTGTCTCTGCATTGATGAGTTACTCCATACACTTAGAGGGCTGAGAGAGGGAAAGGGAGATATAAAAGCAGAGACACAGGGTGAGAAAGCAGAAGAAAAGTAGATGAGGAGCCACAGAGGAGTGATAGAGGATGACATAAAACTGATAGCTGGCTAGGAGGGCAGAGAAGAAACAGAGACAGACATGCATAGACAAAGGAAGAGATCAGAGTCTCAGTGAACACAGGAAATTTCTGCTCCTTTTTCTGGAATCAGATTGTAACAAATTGTAACAGCTGGGGACAAGAATAAGACATGCATTATGGCTACCACAGAAATGACAGAGTGAAGACTTCAACCCAATTAAATGACGCTATTGACATTTACTCATGAATCAATATGGCTCAAAAGCAAGGATGAGACGTGTCTTGTTTCACTGCATGCAAATACAGTACCATACTTAATGTATAATATGGCTATGAGCGTATGAGTTGTTTCAGGTATACTACTACACAGTTCCTCATGCAGGCTATAACCATTGCTTATTATGCATGATGTATTATGGTCGATGAATGTCCAGTAATAACAACACACAATAGACAAGTGTACATGTGCATATAAGCAGTTTATATATGTCTTTAGCTGCTCTTTAAAAAAAAAAAAAAAAGCAAACCTCAAAGTAGTGCTTTCTCAAAGAAGTACCACAGAGTAGTAGTGGGTAAATGGTAAGAAGTGGGTAATGGCAGATGAGGGTAATAGTAAGAATCTATGCCATCTAAACCAACCTGTGTAGCACTGCTATACAAAATTCTAGGTCACTGTGGCCAAAGCAGCAGCGCTCAAAGATCACCAAACTCAGCACAAACTTTCACTCACAAAGTTTATTCACCCTGGAAGTCTGTGCCGTGAAATGAATGTGATTTTGCTTGCTTGGTTTTGCTGAACAAACTCCAGTGTGACTGTAGCTTAACTGGTAGTGTATTTAATGTAATTAATTCTAAACCATTTAGCACTATCTCCTGCTACAACATTTCTTATAAACTTGTGCCTCCTCAATTATTACTGAGAGAAGCACTTCAAAGATTAAAAACTGGACCTTTAATAAGCAATGCTCAACAGTAAGACAAGTGAAATCTCCAAATAGTAATCCAAACATGCACACAACAAATGGGTTTAATGAAAAATTCTGTAGAGTTAAATACTAAATCAAAACAGGCTCTCTATATAGACTTAAAGCAGGGGTGTCCAAGCTTATCCACAAAGGGCCGTTGTGGGCGCGGGTTTTCCTTCCAGTCAAGCAGGAGCCACACCTCATTAAACCTGTTTTTAATCAATGGCTCTAATCAATGGATCTTGACTTTCAGTAGTGTGTGGCTTCTGCTTGGTTGGAAAGAAAACCTGCACCCACACCGGCCACTGGTGCCACTGTGGAGGTATACACATTATGCTATTTTAGCCAGTTCCGTCTCCTGTGTCTGTAGTTTGGTATGAACATGGCAACCACTTTTCAGCAGCATCCAACCATCCAACAACTCTAAAGAACTGCTCTATCACACTTGCATAGATTTTCATTTGACTCCCAGCCAGCCTACCATCTTGCTCATTTGTTAGACTCCAATGTCAAGACTTCCAACAGCATAATGCACCTTGATAAGGAATCAGTATTATCTTAAAGCACACTTTTGTCTGACTATGAACAAGTCAGAGCAGAATAAACAATGTCGATGTGCAAAAATAATGTGTATCTACACATACGTGGGCAGAATTGCAACAGGTTGACACGTAGGTTGGACTTTTAAAAAAAACCCACTGGACTAGCCACATTTATTGGCATCACATAGACAATAAATTACCAATATAAACACTATGCTCTATAGACAAACATTCGCGAACAAAAAATATCAGACAAGGTTAAAAGCATTACCAAGAAATCTTTACGTAGAATCTAAACATATACTAGGACAAAAATATAATTGCTCTGTGCTGCTGGAGCGCATTCGGTATTGCAACAGCATGCTTAAACACAACTATTACAAGCATGCCTCTCCTTGCCAGGTTATTTTCTGCATCAGTGCTCAGAAAAATACCTAATATTTCTGCCATCCACATACACAGAGCACCGACTTGTTCTTCGTGATCGTGGCCTTATTTCTGTGCTTACATAATGACCACAAAAAAGGTGATCCCCCCCCCAAAAAAAAAGGCAAATTATTGTTATTTCTCTAAAATAATAGCTTTCATTTATGGGTGGACTCATACTCCATTAGTTATCTTTAAATATCTCTTAGCATTCTACCAACTCACATACCTAGGCAATAATTCATAAGCTCTTAAACACTTGTGTATGATTACATGCTTAGATTGCTCTCTGCTCAACCAGTAATACATGGAGAGAAGACAGAAACACAGCAAATCAACCTACACGGCAATAAAACACTATACGGCACATTTAGCCTTCCACTCATACAAGTTGTCCTTCCTAGACAAGGGGTCTAATGAAGCATCACTAACCTTCACCCCATGCGTCCCTGTCAACCTCCTCCATGCACGGCAGCCGATCAGATTGAACTGTACTGTCTAATTCCCTCATATGCGTCTCCTTTTTGTCCTGCGTTAATTAGAATAGAGTCACTCCTTCCCAAGCCTGGGATTCAGATAGTGTCAGAGAGACATCGCTCATAATTAGCGCCGCTGGAAGATAAGCAGCAGAAATGCATGCCTGTGCATGGTGAAAGGTGGCGTCATATTTAACAGGGTTATGTGAGATTTCTCGACTGGTGATGTCTGGAAATAAATGAATAACCAGATGCCTGTGGTTACAGTGTGGTTGTTCTGTTTGACTGTTATTAGGGAATATACAGCAGAGAACATGACAAGTTAGTTGTGCCTGGCTTACCAAATGCAGAATCATTCGTAGTGCTCATTAGGCTTATGTTGATGCCAGGGAAAGAGGCTATTACATGTGTGATCTGTGATGGCAATAATATCTGCCACAATCTTTTTCCACTTTTCTGTTAGAGCTTTAATTTTACACCAGACATTAAAAAAGCTCTGGAAGAGAAAATTAGAGCTATTATCTTGACATCACCGTAATTCAATCTATTTCTTATTTAAGGCACCACAAAATAGCATTATTTGGAAAAAAAGCACTCTTCTCAGTTACAATACTTAAAAAAAAAAAAAAAGGTGTCAGTACGTCGTTGTTTATAAGCGACTTAAATCTGTGGCTGTAACGGTGTCACTGTTTCTTCTAATTCGGAGCCGTTTTAACGGCAGTTTCCTAACATCTTGTTAGAAAGTCGTATCAGTTTCCCTTTCTCCAGCCATCCATCTATCCATCCATCCCTCCGACTTCTGCTTTGTCATCTTTATTGCCACTGGCTAGCTACAAAACACTCAATCTATCATCGACGAGGAATATGAGGAATAACTTGTCTGAGACAAGGATGGAAGGTGCACTCATGTTAACGCATGATCATAACTGGGCTTTTTTCTTTTTGCTCCTTTCAGATTCACTCCAGCACTGAGTATGCAAGCACGGCAGGAGGTGGTAAGTAAGGAAGCTAAAGTGACATGATCACAAATTTGAAATTCTCACCCCACGTGAAGTGTCAGGTCTGCTTTAAGAAACGATACTTCATCTGGTGCGTCATAAAAATGGAAAGATAAGATGCGCTGACATGGATTAAGCATGCAGGGAGCTTATTGCCCCTAACTGTTCACATCCAGATTAATGATAAATGTTACACTTTTATACAGGTCAGAGTTAAATGGTTTTGTTTTTTATTACTGCCAAGGGGGCTCAGAGGAAGCTAAATCTTCCATTGGAGAGCAGTTCTATTGGACAACTGAATAGCAAGTAGGCTGTGTGTGTGTGTGTGTGTGTGTGTGCCTATGAAAATCCAGCCTCTGCTTCTAAGCTAGATCTGATGACTTTCCTTGTCCTAGAGGGAGAAACCTTGCTCCAAAGATGGGTAGACTCTCCCTTTCCCTCTCCCTCTCTCTCTCTCTCTTCTCCCTCACAGACACACATGGGACAACTCATGATAAAGTCTGTCATTAAGTGTGTCAGCAGCGTGATGGATGAACTATGTTATCTGGAAGTCAAGTTTTCCCCAAAGAGGCAAACTCAAAGATTTGGTGCTATATTGATGGAGTCTACAGTAACACTGATTTTCCACTCCTATCTTCAGTGATAGAAAGAATATTTTCCCAACAGAAGACTTTCTCTGCTTTTTCACTGAAAAAAAAATATTATTCATTCAAAGGCTTTGACTTATTATGATTGCTGCAGCCAGCTGGCAGTCATATAGTTTTACTTCCACTTTTAATTTTTGGCTGATGATATTGGTTGAAGCCCTACATGCCTGATATGAAATATAAGGTTTATGTCCATTGGTGTGTGCTTCCCTTTATGCTGGCACCCCCTGAAGTGGCGTAGGCTCAAAGCACTTTTTGGGCAATAGCTCGAAAACTGTTTTGCCAAATATGATTCATTTTTAGGGCAAGTTGGCCTCATTGATGGATTAGCGCCACTTAGTAAATAATGTTCACTGGCCACTATATTGTGATTTACAAGCTCAAATTTTACAAAAGTACACACCCCACATCACTACCCCGTTCTTTAAAAGCACACCTTTTTCTCTCACTTGATGCAGTGCTTATACTGTATTATGCACCACTGTGCAGGCCATCGAGTTATTATTTGGCATTCAGACAATGTGGATGACTGAACAGCTTCTCAGACGTAGCTCCAATACGTGTTTTATTGATCATCCTGCTTTTTTTCCTATTGGCCTATTGTGATTAGGGCATGAGAAGTGGAGACATCAATAGAGGAAGCTCTTGATTTCACGCACGGATGGGAATTAAGCCGTGTTTTTGAATAACACTGGCGCTCCGGGGTTTCACCAGTCTGTGGCTTGGTTCATGCATCTTAGTTAACTCCCATCACAAATGAAATATCCACCAGTCTGTTCACATCCCACTAATGAAGTCTCTCTCGCTCCCTCTCTCTCTCTCTCACTTTTTCTGAAAATGGGTGAATTTACACATGCACCATGGGCTTCTGGCATATGCTGGCTGCATCTGCAGGAGTACATTATTGAATCTGTTAGACTTTTAAACACATGGAAATGAAGACAGAGCTGCCTTGAGAAGACACCGGACAAAACTGATTTATGATCGACTGCTTGAATGCATTATCAGGATCAAGAAAGAGACCTTTTCCTTCTTTTTCCATGCCTACACTTTTTCTGATGTGACCTTAAACATAGGAAAGCTCTGAATTTAAATGGTGATGCTGACTAACACAGAGTGTCTGCACAGAAGAAAGAAGCTACTTTTACACACTGCCTAATAATCCATTAATAACTCAATTAGAATAATAAAACCATTCATGGGAACGGATCGAGGCCAAACTAAATGTAATATCTCTCTGGGAAAGAGGTGTATAATCCTATTAGTCATATGAAAAATGGGAGCATATTCAACATAGAAATCGCTAGATGAGTTCATTTTCATAATTGCAGTCACATAACTGACAGGAAGCAGACTGAATTCACACACAGTGGGCGAGAGGTCAGTTCCTTGGACCACACCCAGACCACACATGCAACATGCAAAAGAAACAATGCGGGCAACTGTATTATTATGCATGCATGGATAATCATTAAAAGACACAACAGCAACTTCTTGGAACACACAGACATACAAAATATACTTACTTCATACATGACACTCATGCATGTTTTATCGCACTGTATTATTTGCTATGAAAGTCTGTGTAAGTCATCGGGGTATGAAATGCTCACACTTCACACTGTTAACTGGATCCAAGATGCTCCTACATACGTTGCAAATAAACTGAACTCCAGCAAGGTTCAGATTCACGCCTACTGAAGAAAAAGTAACACCGCGGTTAAAAAGAAGAAGGAGGAGAAAGGAGAAAGGAAAACTAGTAAAAATATCACGTTTGTATATTTCTGTACAGGAAAATTCAAGACACAAACGCATGCCACCATCGTCCTTCCTGCTGCAGTCACTGTAATTACCCTCATAATCCCTCTCTTCATAGCGTTCAGGCATCGGTGCACTCAACGCGTCGAGGAATCTGTTCCTTAATGCTCATTACTGCATGTGAATCTGCATGTGAATGAGCGTGTGTGTCTGTGTGTGTCAGTGATTAGCGTATGTGTGACGTGATCTAGCCCTGATCAGTGCTGAAAATTGCAGGTTATTTCAGCTGTGCCACTCTTTCACACCTCTGTGTGTATCCTTACAGTGTCTGTGTAGGTTTTACTACACAGTACCCAGTAGACGGTTTCTACTGGTACCAGTGCTAATCTGAATGGACAAAATAGTTAGTCTATGAATTAGGGTCCAGGACCAAAATATTGCAAGTCTGAAGTCTCCAAGAATCAGTGATCGTCTTTGGCTTCTTGGGTGGGATACGTTCGTTCCCATGACAACAATGAAAGTTGTGTACATGACCTTATGCCACGGCAGGGTTGAAGTCTGGGATCTGATTGGAGTACTGAGTAGTAGTTCTGGCTGTAATATGAACAAAAGATGAATATTAGGTAAAGGTTTTCTGAGAGAAAGAGAGAGAGAGACTGAGAGAGAGAGAGAGAGAGAGAGAGAGAGGAAATCAAATGCTGGTGAAGGAACGACTATTTTGCTTAGTGAATATGTTTTGATACACAAATTAGACATTGTAATCATTGGTGAATTGTTGTGATAGCAGAATAACACTCCCCAGATTGTACAGTCATAGGAAAATAATCAACTTCGGAGTGGTAACGGCACACCGTCACACCACCACACCACCCCACGGTGGATTATTTTGCATAATGACACAGTCTGGGGAGTGTTATTCCTTACATAATGAAAATAAGGTGTGAACAGTGGGGGTGTTTTTGAAATGTATTATTAAAAAAATAATAAAATAATGTCAATGCAAGCTGAGGAAGATACAACCATTTTACTGGGATACACAATAAAACGAATAATAACAACACAAGACGCACAACAATACACAGATCGACCATCGTTCCTGCTTTCCTGTGATACTCAGCTTTGAATTTGGATGGTAAAATAGATTTTCAAAGCTAGAATATATAATTAGGTTTTATTTCTATACTTCTCATATTAAACTCTCAGATACGATTATATAATTTAGATTTAACCAGTGGGACGCATCTTTAAAAGATTCGCGCGTGACGGCTGGCAGAGAAGAGGAGGGGAATTAAACGTTCCACTGCTCAGAGCCTAAATGCTTTGGCCTTGTTGTTAATTCTGCCATAGATGAATGCTTTTTAGAAAGTTTTTTAGTCAACAAGTTCCAGTGGTAAATGAGGCACTAAGTCACAAAGCAATTAAATCATTTGCATTCTCAGGCCACTTTCACACATACACACACATATATTCTGATATGTTCTGAATATATTTGCATTTTGCTTAACGGTTCTGATTTGCGATGAAAACACTGCGGATAAAAATTCATCTTGGTGCAGTATTATCACTATATGCCATAGATTTGATTTTAGTACTTGAAGGATTTTCATATTGTTGCATTGTATGTGATACACCCCTCCCCCTCCTCCCCACCCTCTTCTCTCTCTCTAATCCTCTTTGTCCGTTCTGCTTTGTTCATTTTCTGCCATGTTTTTCTCAGAACTTGGAAACTCTGTAACTGCTGATGCAACAAAGCGATAAGTACAATCCCTTTTCATTCACAGTCTACAAAATCCACATTCGAACCCAATCTCTGCACTTGTGCAAGCAAGTGTAAGCAAAGTGTCCGCAAAAATGTCAATGCCGATGCTGTACCCATCATCGTTATTGTGTAACAAGCAATCCTCCCGAGTGACATTTCCTTCATTCGTATGCAGAGCTAAAAATGGCGCCATGTTTCTGCAATAATTGGAACCGCATGTCAACCATGTCAATACACGTGCATGTGCTAATGAAGTGAAATCTCGGTTCAGTCATCAGATGCTGTACAAACTCATGCTGTACTGTAAAACACGTATGCTGTATGATGTCACTGTCACACTCGTATGGGGTTCTTCCCCAAACTGTTGCCACAATGTTGGAAGCTCAGAATTGTATAGAATGTCTTTGTATGGTGTAACATTACAATTTCCCTTGAATTTACTTGAACGAAGAGGACCAAACCTGTTCCAGAACAACAATATTCCGGTGCACAAAACCAACTTCATGAATGTGAAGGTTGGCATGGAAGTGTTATCCACAAAGCCCTGACCTCAACCCTACTGAACACCTTTGGGATGAACTGGAACACCCCAGGCTTCCTCATTAATGCTTGACTAATGCTCTTCTGCCTGAATGAACACCAATCCCCTTCCCAGATTTAGATAGAAATCCTTCCCATATACGTACATAAGGGTTTCAGGGGTGTGTTATAGGTGTGATGGTCATACGTTATTTGTCAGTATGTGACATTTTGTCATAAAAACACATTTACACATAAATGTAGTGACATGTGACAGGAGAGGTATAGCTGTACTAAAAGGAGGAGACGAGACTGAGTTTCTCATACTCCATAACTGCTGATGCAACAAAGCGATAAGTACAATCCCTTTTCATTCACAGTCTACAAAATCCATATTCAAACCCAATCTCTGCACTCACGAACAGTCTTGTTCATGAAAATGACTTAACGTTCTGCTCTGCCGTCTTTCACACATACTTTGGTGCTGTGCTTGTTAAAGTTCATTGTAGCCATATAAGGCAGTTTCATTCCGCCGCCCTATCCGTTGAATATTACTCATTTTGCTAATTAGCTGGCACACACAGTTATTATGCACTGCCCAACATTTAGCAGATGTCTGAGTCTGTCCAGCTTGTGATCCTTATCGGCCGTTATGGGAAAGTAAGCTGGAATTTACAATTTACAATTTGCAACCAACATGAAATTAGAGATTGAAACATCAAGTTTTTTGTGTCAGCAAACCCAAACGTATGCAACAAGAAGACATTTTGCTCATTTTGTTTGCTAAAAGTCTGTGTGATAGAAACAAGCTGCTGAGCAGAAACATTTGCAAACATCGTTTCGCAAATATTTATTTATTTAGTACAGAACTGAGTCACCCAGTTATAACCCAGATATGATTGTGATGAAGCGATTTTTTGTCACAGATGACTCCTGTTTACATTTGTCTCACTTCCTAGATGCACATGTTGTCTGGAAAAAAAGGGAACCCTTTTATATCCTTGGGAAACATTACGTATAACAACATATCCATTTTATCCTTTCCTATGCCAAAAAATGATTACTGCGAAGTATTGCTATGTTTATCATACAGGAAAAATGGTCTTCTTGTACTTTAACATTCATGCGCTTTAACACTAATTTAACAGTCTAAACCTCAAGAGATACAAGATGGCGCTGCCGAGTCCAGTCGCCGTCACGACTGCTCCGCACACACCTTGTCTTTTTTTAGTTAATTTGAGTGCAATTTCTTATTTTAAACAACTATACGCATCATGGCGCGTATCAGTTACGACAGGGACACACTTCTTTCTATTAATTTACAATTTCCTCACCTCAAATCTCTGTTAACCCCGGATCCGAGCTGGCCGAGGGAAATCCTGAGGGAGAACAAAGAACGGGACGACAAACTTCGTAAGAAGCGACACCGAGGAAAGCGAG
>JAOTRJ010000024.1:12327855-12339661 GCA_028564905.1 Leptodoras praelongus | reverse complement strand
TGGCTTGATGGGCCTGTCTGCACTCAGACAGTCAGGAGAATCAGAAAACAATTAGTATGTTTAATTCCCAAATGATTAAAAAGTATAATTAAAAGAAAAGGTGTTGTGACCCAGTGGTAAACATGCCTCTGTCCCAACTGTTTTGAGTGTCCCAACTGTTCTGGAAATGGAGTTTGTAGATCAATACTTTTAGATAGAAAAATAGTCTGAGATTATTTGTTTCATGTACTGTTTTCTGGTTTTGCCCTCTTTCTTATAATTTCTGGGCTTTATAGAGATCTGCCTTACTGATTTATAAAAAAATAAATAGCTATGCTATTTATTGGCAATTTCACTATCACATATAAATATGCAGCTCCCCTCAGACCAAACATATAAGCTTAAACATTATGTCACCTTCTTTGCTAAAGAGTTTATGATTCAGTTAATGATCTGAGTGAGTTTGTTCTGGCTATTCGTTCAGGCAATCGGACCAGAAAAGCCTGCATTAAAAGATTGGGAGGGGGACTTACAGGGGTGCAACCATCTGATAGAGTGGTCATGCTCACTGAAGTGCTCATCTTGTCTGAGGAAGAGAGCGAGAGTGGGGAAGGGCTTCGCTTCTCCAGGATATCATCTTGCAGGAAGTCTTGCCAGGCAGGCTGGATGCTGTCAGTCAAATCAATATACAATGTATGGTATTAACCTCATAGAAAACTAAACACAGCACTTCATTTTATAATATATGAGTAAAATCAGAGTTAAATCTTTGTCCACTATTATAAACTGATTCAATTCAATCAGCAGTTACAAAGAATAGGTACGCTTCACATACGTACGGGTGTTCCTAATACAGTGGCTACCTGTTTGTGCGTGCAAGTAAATCTTACTTTTGCAGTTGGTATCCTCCATCAGTGGTGAGCTTCATGCTCTGCAGCGTCTTCAGCTTGTCCTAAAAGAGCAACAGAGTGAGATAGTGATGTTTAGCTTTAACATGAAGCAAAAACTCCCACATTTCCTACACACTTGGGGAAAAAAAATTTGTATGATCTTCAGATACACTTCATTTGCAGGCTCAGTAACAAGGAATGTGTGAAACATGATAATCCCCCTTTCCTTGCCCTGAGATTTCTCAGCAAAAACTAAATCCATCTTTCTCTTTTTCTTATAGAAATGGAAAGAGGAATCAGGAAGAAGAAGGGTCACATGGAGGTCACAATAGCCATCATTTTCTATCAATCCCCATGCTTGAAATAACACTGATAATCTCATTTATATCGGTGCTAAACTAATTAGGAAAAGCGAGATCCAGATCATTCTGGGTAAATCTGTACCATAAGCCATGTTACTCCTTATCTTTCAGTTCTTCTCTACATCTACCTCATTTCTGTAAGACAGAGAGAGAGAAAGGGCTCAAACCCCTCAATACACACACACACACACACAGGTTAAATAATTCTCGTTAATAAGGCTATCACTTGGAAAGCTAATTCAATTACAAGGAGCATTAGATTAAAGCATCTCTGCTGCACCACAGGGGTGCTTAATATGTGGGAGGTGAGCTGTGTGTGTGTGTGTGTGTGTGTGTGTGTGTGTGTATGTATATGGGTGCATGGTTGCATGACAATGGGATACCAGTCTGAATGATTCACCACTAAATATTAATTAACAACTAGATAGAAATGGTCAAACATTGTTTTGACAGTGGTTGAGAAACACTTTGACTTAAATCGGCTTTACTTTTGACATAGCTGCTGTACAAACAGTTGCAGCTTCATGGAAAAGATGACATCATACTGCTTCATAGTAGTGTCATCATTCAGACTGCACACAAATAATCAGGGCATGCGGCTCTTGCAATCAATAGTGTTTCCGTCCACTTTGCAAGGCAAGCTTAGTACTTGTTTGTTAGCAAGGGACCTTTTTTGTTAGGTAATAAGGTCAGTCATTATGCAGAGCTTGTGTTTAATAATGCAACAACAAGATTGTAATGCAGAATTGTGTCTCGTCTGGGTAGTGGTAGTTCCTATTGTGAACGTTTGACAAAAGACTTTCTTTAAAGGTACTTTATAAAGAAAATGTTCATTACACGGCAATGAGGAAGTGCCAGTGCAGATCAATTTGAGCATCAGTCAGTTACTACACACTAAAACTGAAGAGGAATCTAAAACTGAATGGGTCTCTAAAACCCACAAAACTATGCCAGGATTTATTTATACAAACCTTCTTTTTATACATTGCATATAAAAACATTGTACTGCTCAAGGACACACTTTTGGCAGAGCACATCTTAAAAGTTCCAAATATCTTGTCTGAAGTCTTTTAGTTGCCATTTTTAGGTTGTGGGTCCATAAATATGTGCATGCTGTAATACTGTACTATACAGCCACAAATTTCAAGTGCTTCTTGCAACACTTCAGTTCCACGACAACTAAAACTTTAACAACAGCGTTTCATCGTTATCCTTTCAGTACTGTAATACACCCTAAACGCAGTATCCAAGTGCATGTGTGTTCATGTGTGTGTAATAAAGCATTTTATGTGTGAAGCTTTTTTTTGGCAAGGTGAAGGTGACATTGGCTCCTGGAGCACAAGCAGATTAGAGTCATGTCTACTGATCCATAACTAAACACACACACACACACACACACACACACTAATATACATGAGTTTTCAACATAAGGAGCAGATGGAGGGCAGAGAGAGACAGCTGAGGGAAGGTGTCTGACAAAATAAGAGGGATGATAGGGAGAAGGGAATGAGTGAAAATGAACTGATGAGAACAAAAAAAAATACAAGAGGAGAAGTGAGACAAGAGATAAGGGGGGAAAGATGGGGAGAAAAACTGATTAGAGACAAAAGAACAGAGAAAGAGAAACCACATCGCACTTCATCAGAGCCAACACAAATAGCAACGACCGTGTGTATATGTGTGTGTGTGTGTGTGTGTGTGTTTTCAGTCTCCCAGCAGAGTTAGTAGCAGCACTGTCACTGTATAGATGAGTTCTAGCCCACATTCCAGTTACGCAAGGTCATAATGACACAGTCTATCAGTTTGAGGCCTCAGGAGAGTCAAACAATCTGGCATATTACCACACACACACACACACACACACAGAAATATATACATAACAAACACAGTACCATTAAGCTTTCTCAGGTGTACCAAACTTTATGGCACAAGGCACAGACTCTGCAAGAGCTCTGAAGGTGTGCTGTGGAAAAAATGATTCATCAGACCAGGTCAACTTTTTCCACTGCTCCGTGACCCAGTTCTGATGCTCATGTGTCCACTGTAGGTGCTTTCTGTGGAGTACAGGGGTCAGCGTGGACACTCCGACTGGTCTGCAGCTACGCAGCCCCATACGCAGCAAGCTGTGATACACTGCGTGTTCTGTCAACTTTATTTCATCGCCAGCATGAACTTTTTCAGCAATCTGTGCTACAATTTCTCTTCTGTGGGATCAGACCAGATGGGCTAGCTTTCACTCCCCACACACATCTATGAGCCTTGGGTGCCCATGACCCTGTCGCAGGTTCACCGGTTGTCCTTCCTTGGACGACTTTTGGTAGTTCATCAAGTTTATTTACTTTATTTGCTACATACAGTACAGCGCATAAGTCGAAGGCACATGAAAAGAAATGCCATAAAGTAAATATGACTTTAGAATTAAATTATTAATAAAATAAATCATTCTACTTTCTAACATAGTATTGCCAGGTACAATTTATGCAGTTTTATAAGGAAATAAGCTGGTTTTACTGAGCATCTTGAACAATCTGCCACAACTCTTCTGGGGACTTTGACTATCACACTTACTTCTTGTTTTTTGTATGTAAAACCCAGAAGCCTTAATTATGTTTTTGTCTAAAAAGTGCTCTGTTATGTAATATGTTACTTTCTTTTCTGACATACAAACATTTTTGTGTAACACTGAACTTTTTATTGGAGAAGTAATGTTTGGAAATATTTTTTGTATTGACTGAATAATGCAGAATTCATAAAAACAATAGGGTTCCTAAGACTTTTGCACAGTGTACAGTATATAAAGAATGTTCAATATCTTAAATCTTAAATGTTTTTTGAGATAGTGACAGATGAACATGACAGGTCAGATTATTCAGCAACAGTGTGAAGGATCTGACCTACCAGAGATCCTCACAAACATGTAACTCCGCACCAGGTCAAGTGCACACTGTCATTAAAGCAAAAAGGAAGGCATTCCAAATACTAAGAAATTCTAAAATTCATGATTTCACTTGTTGCTGATAATACTCAAAAATAATACAGAATATTTCTATATTTCTAAAAATGTACCATTTGACATGGTAAATAGGAGACAGATTTGTCAAAAGACTCAAACTTTAACAAAGAAATTCACAGTTCTGGAGTCAGTTATTAGGGAGCAGTGCTCATCTGTGCCTCTGCTGAGACAGGGATCAAGTGCCAGTCAGCCCTGCTGGAGAGAAAGACAGCTTCTGCCTGCTGTTAGAGTGTGCATAAACACACATTATGCATGGATACTGATACATGCATGCACACATTTTAACACACACAGCCGGGGCTGCCTGAAAGCTGTGCCTACCATCACTCACAAAGCCAAACAAGCTACAGGCCCTCTTCTCCGTGTGCTAACTGACAGCACAGATGTGTGTGTGTGTGTGTATTTGAGGGCTGACTTCAGCTCTTTTTCCATCACAATGCAATCTGCATTAACCAAAACTTCCAAAAAGTATGCAGTCTTATCTCTGCCTACAAAACTTTAAGTAATGCAAAAAGGACAGTGAACTAAGGAGGCTTTGACCACTTTAACCCTCAGAGGGAGTGTATTCACATGCTGGCATCGGGCCCAAAACATCTCAGAGAATCAAAAAGGTGGCTTTACATAATTGAACAGTGAAGAGGAACAAAAATCGATAGTCATTTTTGGGTTTTGCAGCAGCAAGCAGACACTACAATTCAACAGGGGTGAAATTTATGGACTCGGGAGCAAAGGGGGAGTGAAGGGTCTAGAGCGGAAAGGACCTTGAACCCAAAGAGCTGCATAAACCAAAAGAGGAAATCAAGTCCCTGACAGCTGAACCTAGACCATATTTATATATACAGGGCCTGCACCATATTATTGTCCTATATTTTAGAGTAAGAGAGAGAGAGAGTAAGAGAGAGAGTGAGAGATTGGTATACTGGCCACGTATCTTTCCCTGGGGGCATCTAGGACACTTTTCCATATGCCTGATTTTGCCCCACCACTCTTTAAACACGTAGTCTCGTGTGATCTCTCTAGTGGGAATTCTGATCCTTGCTCTGTTTTTAGATTTCTCAGTTTCTGCTTAGTTCATGCTGTTTGCTCATCGCCTGATCTATGCCTGTTTTTGACCATGATTACTGCTTGCTGATTTAGAACTGTTTTACCACTCACATCTCCTGAGTCTGACACTCATACAGCTACAAATCAACATCAAGCAAATAAGTTTCCTTCCATGCAAACCCAGATGTACTTTACGTGTGCCACAGCAATATGATCTGACTATCTTGTAATAATATATATTTATTTGTTCAAAACTACATTTTTTTTATAATACTCACAGTAATATCAAAAACCACAGCAAAAACATTATATTTTTTGATAAATTAAACCTTTCACAAATGTTTTAATCTCTGTTTGCGGGAGCATATTTGCATTTAATAGTTTATGCATTTAATAGTCTTAGGCACCCTATTGTTTTATGTTTTATGTAGTTTTGTTATTGATTGATTTGTTACTGTCTGGAACATTCCACAGGTGAACAGGTTAATTGGAAACAGGTTCATCTACAAGTACAAGGTAAAACTCTACCATGCAAAGCGAAAGCCATATATCAACAACACCCAGAAATGCCGCCAGCTTCTCTGGGCCCGAGCTCATCTGAGATAGACTGATGCAAAGTGGAAGTGTCCTGTGGTCTGACGAGCCACATTTCAAATTGTTTTTGGAAATCAAGAGGAAAAGCACTATCCGGATTGTTATCAGTTCAAAAGCCAGCATCTCTGCTGGTATGGGGGTGTGTTAGTGCCCACAGCATGGGTAACTTGCACATCTGTGAAGGAACCATTAATGCTCCAGGTTTTGGAGCAACATAAGCTGCCATCCAAGCAACGTCTTTTTTCAGGGAAGCCCCTGATTATTTCAGGAAGACAATGCCAAGCCGCATTCTGCACGTGTTACAACAGTGTGGCTTAGTAATAAAAGAGTGTGGGTACTAGATTGGCCTGCCTGCAGTCCAGACCTGTCTCCCACTGAAAATGAGTGGCGCACTATGAAGCACAAAATTCGACAACAAAGACCCCGGACTGTTGAGCAACCGAAGCTGTACATCAAGCAATAATGGGAAAGAATTCCACCTACAAAGCCTCAACAATTAGTGTCCTCAGTTCCCAAACGCTTATTGAGTGTTGTTAAAAGGAAAGGTGATGTAACACGGCGGTAAACACGCCCCTGTCCCAACTGTTTTGGAACGTGTTGCAGGCATCAAATTCAAAATGAGTGAATATTTGCAAAAAACAATAAAGTTTATCCGTTTGAACATTAAATATCTTGTCTTTGTAGTGTATTCAGTTGAATATGGGTTGAAAAGGATTTGCAAATCATCATATTCTGTTTTTATTTATGTTGTACACAACGTCCCAACTTCATGGCAATTGTCTCCATAAGAGCTGTGGCAGATTCTCCAAAAAAAAGAGAACATCAATAACAAAGTTGTACCTAAAAACAACAGTGTGCCTAAGACTTTTGCACAGTACTGCATGTGCCTGCATGTGTCACACTATTTTGTGCAGTATGCAATCTAATCCTGCACTAAATAACAATACTATTGCTAGATCTTGAGCAGGCACCAAAAATTGCTGTGGTTCTATTGCCAAATGGTTTAGTTCAATGTGCAAAATTGGTAAAGGCTTTTGGTCACTGAATGTTCCTAAGGTACAGACTCTTAGCAGAGTTTGAAAAGAGACTTGAGCAAAGCACATAGTAATGTCTTCAGCTAAAACTAAAGACTCAGGTAAGAAGGAAAATGAAAAAAGTTTCATGCAGCGATTTAATGATGATTTATAAGTAATCCAAGTCATATTCCCGTATCTTGAGTAATGAGAGTCTCAAAATCCCATTATGCAAGACTTATCACAATTTACTGTAGATGGTCAGGAGGGCTCATGTGTGAACAGAAAGCAGTAAATTACCTTGAAAGAAGGCAGCATGTTGAAGGTTATTTATGCTGCACTGTGCTGACAGTTTTTTGTTGGCTGATTTGAAACAATAGCACAGTGGAGCAACACCAGGGTAAAAAGCCTAAAGCAAACCAGGAGAAATGTCTAGAAGTTTGAGCGATTCAATAATAAAGGAGCCAGTGGTCATTAGTCAAACAAATGGTATAGTCTGGGATGCATCATTTACTGTAGATGCCCAAACATTACCAGTACAAGTATGCCCATAATGTCTCTGGCTTTGTGTGAGAAAACATTAAAATATAAAAGGAGAGAGAGAAAGAGCTCCAGTTACATTTTTGTAACTGAGAGGGGGGGTGGGATGCATGAAAAAATAAAAGAAGCAGGAGGAAAGAGTGAAGAAGGAGGGAAAAACAAGGGACAGGCAGGGGAAGGGAGGGTGTGTGTGTTAGACCCTCTGGCTGTGCAGATATTAAACTGGACACTAGCCAGCTGAATAAGTAGGCAAATAGGGAGAAAGACAGAGAGAAACTGGGAATAGCACTAGGAATTAACCAGACAAAATATCAAAATAATAAGGATAAAGAAGGGGCTGGCTGTGGATGAGGAGCAGTTGTGTAAGAGAAAAAAACACACACATAAAACAAAAAGAATGAGGGAACAAATGGCAACTGAGTTACAGCTTTCATCTCGCCTGGGTGCTGGGTGTAAATCTCTTCTGCTCCTGTGTATGTGTATGACATCAATAACGTACAACACTGCAAGTCCTAATAAGAAACTCCAAAGAGTCAACACGGTTGTTTCTAAACGTGTATTGCCCTCATCTAGAACAATCTCACATGCACACAGGTACAAGCCTATGCTGCAACCACTAAGACTGCATCAATGTTGCTGCATAATATTAAACACACATAGCTGACGGATAGCGTATGCTGAGTCTGAAAACACATTAAAAATTAAATGCTAATTGTTGTAGTATTTGTCATGGAAAATGTGAACTAACTCTCATGCTACATCAATCACACTCCCCAGCAATGACGAGATGAAAACTACGTTCCATCTGTAAGGACCCTTATGCACATACGTAGTGTTAAACAAAATTTGATGTCATGCCATTTCTTGAAATGCACCGCCTGTACTCGCAATCTTATTCTTTATCTGGACATAGATATGGACATACGGTAACAGATACTCTGTGTAACACATCTGCCACTGATCCCTATTTTGCATCACCCACAGATAAAATCAGCAATATTCTTATCTATGGCCAGGTTAGATGAAGCAAAGGCAACAGCCAAAGCATATGTGTATAAAATTATAAAGTATTTCTGGAAAGTTTTAGACACTCCGTTCGATATTAATTGATATTACCTGGGAGCCCCGCCCCTTCCTCCGTCTTACAGACTTGTGTACCACTCTCAGTTTGTATCAAGGTAAAAAAAAGAATTTGAGTTCATTAATATAGAACAAATTCTATCAATGTATGTTTAACTTAGCTAACATTAGACAAGTATTTTGTTAGCATAAGTGGCCTACGTATATTAGGGATGCCACTGCAGAGAATGGTCAAAGACTGCAAAAAATATCAAAGTTTTTGATGTAAAGATGTTAAAAATATACCACTTTACAAATAAATTAATATGCTGTGTTTTTTCTTCAACAGCACAGTAGATAATGCTATTACACCCTCCTATGCTTGTTTTGAAATGCTTGAAATGCTTGTTTTTCTGTCAAATATTTTGAATGGCAAAAATCATGAGCAGGGAAAAAAAAGTCAATATCACCCAATCATTGTAAACTGTAGTTAATGGACCTGGTCTCATAACTGTAATTACCAGCAAAAAGCCTACTTCCAGTACATATTCTTAACCACCATCCCCATTGTGCTTCTATTCTAAGTGCAGATGATTTTTATCATTTTTGTATACGTACTATTAAAAAAAAAGCAATAAAGCAAATGGCAGGTAAAGACAGTAAAGTGTGATAATGTGATATGATATGTACTCAAAATTCCTAACATTCCTAAAGCAACTGATATCTTAAACGCTCTTTGTGTGAGTGTCAGCTGACCTATGGAGTAAGTGCTCTGAGGCCACTCCCATCTACACTCATACAAACTGTGTGCTTAATAGCTGATGGGTTCCCTGCAGTCTAGAGAAAGCAGGTGTCTGTGGTGAAGAAGACTGAACCCTAACATCACACACAAATGGCCAGCTGGGTTTGCTCATCAAACATTAGTCAATAAACAGTCATACATACACACAGTTCATTTTTGGTTATGCCCATTAGTTGTAAAGCCAGCTACAGGGTGGAGGCAGAAGAACATGGGGGGTGGGGGCATTGGCAGATTTTATACTTATGTTTACTGTTTATTGATCCCACATTTACATTTAGAGTATTTGGTAGACACCCTTATCCAGAGTGACTTCCATTTATCTCATTTATACAGATAAGCATTTGGGGCCTAAGGGCCCAACCATGGCAGCTTGGTGGTTCTGGGATTTGAATTAATGACCTTCCAATCAGTAGTTCAATGTCTCAACCACTGAGCTATTAGAGTGTTAATTCTAGGGTTTGGTTTATATTTGTGTTTTAGCTTCATTTTCTTACTAAAACAATAAGATTCAACATCTTTCAGAGCAAGCAAAGATAATGATGATGTAACATTTGATGACAGCAACATGTGTGGGTATGTGTGTGTGTGTGTGTGTACGCTTGCTAAAGGGTCTCAAATCTTTAGCCAGTCTTACAAAGAAGTCTGCTTTCCTATGTGTATGAGAGCCTTCAATGTGAACTTGTACTTCCCTGACTACAACTGGCAAAAATAACCGAAAATGCCCTCAGCTTGAAATTTCAGCTAGACAATTTTTCAATTACCAATTCCATCCCTGTTTACGGGGTAACATCAAATCCACACACTGTGAACAGTATAAAGTGTGTCTTCTCTACATTTAAATGGGTCTATAGCAATGTTGGCTTTAGATCAGTTAATATACAGACACAGTACTTGGTTAATGAATATGCCAAGCTGGGGGAAGATGTTATAACGACTTGCAAATTACCACTTACAAGGCACCATAACGAACAAACCATAACTATCTGCCCCTGGAGGCCACTTGGAATTGCAGTCCAGGCAGTGTCTAGTGTGTCCTTAAATAGCCCAAGGCTACATGAAGAAGGAGAGCCAAAGATTAAAAATGATTCAAGCTATACTGTATTCAGCAGGAGAGTATGAACTCACTGTATTTAAACACACAGCCTAAGTCTCTGATGTTAACAGCAAGAGTCATTAACAGCTGCTAATAATAGGACACTAACAGTAGTGCCCCAGTGCTAATCTACACCAATCGCAATGAAAAGAAATATTTATGTAGCATGTATGTAACTGTTTCAGAGGCGTGAATCACGTGTCAGTGCATGTTTTGTATGTCTTATGTATTTCCTATTTGTAATGCATAAAAACTCACTCTCATGTTCTACTGTGACTTTTAGTCATAATCTACCAAAATTATTTTGATTGTGTGGCCTGTATTCATATGACAATGGCAGCTGAAACAAACCTACATGCTATTAATTCACAATAACATTTTTAAGTTATTATGAGTAAGTACAGTTGGCTGAACCGTGTGTTATGTAAATGGTTGGACCCAGTGGGACTGGAGAGAAGTGATCATAAACAAGGGTCATGCTGACATTCAACACAGATGGGGTTTAGCCCTGGCAACTTGCCACGCTCACCATATCACTCATCTCTCCCACCTTGGCACCAGTGTGTGTGTGTGTGCACCACCTAGTAGAAATTTGGCATAGATGAGTTGTTCTGTGGCTCTGCCCCAGGTGACACCAGCAGCTGTGTAGTGTCACAGTAAGAAACTCAATAAGTGGTGTGTGGTGCAGCCTTTGTGTGTTTTTTCGGTGTTTCACATCAATGGACTCACAAAACCACACAGGACTGTACAACCTGAAGGCAATACATGGCATACTAGAGAAACTTAATAGTTAATTCACTGCCATTCTACAATGCTAGCCACCTGATCTGTAAGAAAGCACAGAATCTTTCATTTAATGCAATTCTCAGATATTCAGCCTAAAGCTATGGCCACATTCTCAGATATCTCAGATATTCCCGCCCTTGGCTTTCACTAAGACATCTGGAGCTGCTCACACAAATTAACACAAAGAGCATTCTGATGCTATCTGATCAGATCAGAAAACAACAGATAGAAAAATGTAACACAAACAACTTATAAGTGAAGCAATATCCAATCAAGCGTAAGGTTAACACTAGCATGGCCAAAGCTACGAAATATTTCTAAGGCAGATTGGCCGCTCAGTAGCCCACTCTCCTGCTGTGAAGCAATTAGTGCCCATTGTCTTGGTAATGACTCTCTGAATGGGTCTGAAGCACCGACCCACACAAGCGTGTACAATACTGTCGACATGAAAGTTGACATGAAAAGGTAAAAGCTAAGCAAATTTATCTGTATTACAAGTTTCATAAATATATTCAAGATGTGCTATTCAAGTACTATATTTCACAGACACATACAACGTAGCACAACAGTAACATCTACAGTTTGATTTCCACTCCTAGCAAATGTTCTTATTGTAAAACATGTTGTAGAA
>JAOTRJ010000024.1:12308066-12321882 GCA_028564905.1 Leptodoras praelongus | reverse complement strand
CATGAGAAGACAGAAGGATTTGAGGAAGCCTACATCCACAGAAGAGCTGTGGTTAGTTCTCCAAGATGTTTAGAACAGCCTACCACCCGAGTTGTGTGCAAGTGTACCTAGAAGAATTGATGCTGTTTTGAAGGCAAAGGGTGGTCACACCAAATACCACATATCATGTCCATTTGATTCCAACCTTTGCTAGCAATGTTAATGGTTCTGGTATAAAAAATTTTTTTAATGTGCAATTAACGTAAAGGAAAGCAGACAAAATAATAGAGCAAAGAGCTGCCCTCACTCTGTAAGGTGAACCTGATGATTTCATTCAGCCTATAAAAAGCTTAGAGAACATGGAGAATATTCAGATAGTATATTCAGCACTCAATGAACCCATCTCCAGCTCTCTCATTGACCCCTCATTGATCTGAAGCTTTCAGATAGTAACCATGCCCTTGAGAAGAGCAAGATATAAGTAATGTGAGGAATCAAAGCAAGATGTCACTTACATCTCCACTGAAATGAGAATGCTGCTGTTCACAATACTGCACACCGTCTTCTTTTGTGTGTGTGTGTGTGTGTGTATGTATGTATGTAGGTATGTATGTGTGTGTGTGTTTTGGGGTTGCTGAGCAGTGTTTAATTCATAGTGCGCCCTAAGGGCAGATGGAACAAGGGTGCTGCCCTCCTCAGACTCCTTCATTAATCAATCAACCTACTTAGCAAATTAATCTAATTAGTTGCTAATTACAGATCTGGGCATCATGCCAACAAACACTCAACATCTTCGTTCCCCAGTCCAAGTTGCTGCAAGATGAATCTCTTATAGACACACACTCACTCTTTCTCTCTCTCTCTCTCTCACCCACAAACACACTCTATTAAGTTTCCCTACCAGTGTAAGGTTTTGACCCAGCTCTCCAGTAGGAAGGATAGTGGGAAGGTCGTCGTCCTGTGACACCATCTCAAAATGATTTATGCAGTTCTTTGGCTCCTCCTGCCAGCCTTGTTTGTGCTTCAACAAAGTACGCCAGGCTCTCTGAATTCTGGGAAAACATCATAGGTCATATGCATGATTATAAAATAAACACAGACTCGTCTGACACAGGCACAGTTTAAGGATGAATGTAACAAATGTGTTATACAATACTTTAAATACATAAATAATAATGACAGTATTGTTACAGTGGGTTTTATAATAACACCACAAAGCCAGAAACAAAGAGTCAAACCAGTTGCTTTTTACCCTCACTCTACTGACCTGATGAAATCTCAGAAATCTAATTCTTATCGACTACAGCAAATTGTCACCACTAGACAAAATTCAATTATGGTGATGGGACCTGAATGGGGTCATTTGAGGGAAAATAAGCCATTCTGTGTGAGAATATTGCTTGGAAAATGTCTTTTGATTCTTCATTACTCCATTACAGGAATTGAACCAAGACACAGCATCAGATTTGTTGGACAAAATGAAAAAAAACTTCACTGTTGCAAATAATTTCCACTAAAACTGGAACTGTTTTTTAAATATTGAAAATATATTCACCAGGCTCTATGTGCAATATTTTAAACTGATATCTAACACACCAGAAATGGTAGTCAATGTTATATAGGGTTTTTCTTGGTAATGCTTTATTTAATGGTGGTGTTCATAAAGCTACAGGACATAAACCCTCTATAACAAATTGAAAAGTTAGAGGTTCTTATGGAAATTTCTGATTAAGCTGAATTATTTTATGGATTTAACAAAAATAAATCTGTTTTTTCCACAGGCAAACAAATGACCCTGTACTATGGCAGCACTGTGAGCTAATTTTAAGCTCACCCAGAGTGGCTCTGAACTTGTGTCACCTAGCAGTGGACCATAATCTGACTACTGAAGCTCAGTCACGTCTACATTACATTAATTGTGATCAATATGGGTGAGAACAGGAGAAACATGAGCCAGGAAATTATTCTAAAAATCTGCACCTGTAATCATTCAGCATGAATAAGAGGGATGTTTTATTTTTAAAAAAGGCAACAAGTAGAATAACATGATGAACACGACATGATGTGATGTTTTTTTGAGGGATAACACTTTTTTAAAGGTTGCTACATAATTATTTTATAAAGTAATCATTTATGAATGGCTTAGATCAAGGATCTTAGATGGGGTGACACATTTTATGTTGCATAACTAGTTTGTTTTTACTGAGAGTACATTCATGAAGTCCATTAGCAGCTGCTATTCCATAACAAAATAATCACCACCATGTTTGAGAGAATGAAAATCAGTTGTTCAGCTGACATATACATGGCATCTTAAATAAGAAGCATTGTATTAGAAGGGTGCTTTGAAGTATACAGATAAAACACCTATAGTTACAAACTATCTAGCTCTAGACTCATACAAGGCACAGATACTGTAAAGACAATTTTACTCTGTAAAGAATAACACCTGATATTGCTGTAAACCTTTTTGCTATGTTTACTATATCTTTTAGGGAAGAACTATGTAATCCTGTTTGTGGTGCTTGATGTCCTTCAAATATTTCTTGGTTTTGGCCTCAAACATACTGTGTATTGTTGCATGTGTCATTTTCAATTTAGAAAACTGATTAGATAGCTTGATGTACACACTGGGTGCACACTGCATTAAAAGCTCTGTTTCAGAGTTCAGTTCAGCCACAATCTGTGTCTCCCAATATCAAGAAAGGATCCTTAAACACTGCAATTCTAGGATGGTATGTCACCTAATCATCATCAAACTGCACTGAAGGACTGTTTCGATATCTAGGATCCTTCAAAGTCAGACAAACACAATATCCTTCCAAAATCTAACTGCCCTGATGTTCTTAAATCTATAATTTTTGTAGTGGGTGGGGGGCTAACAAACGCACGCCAATGTCTTTGCACCGTGGGAGGAAGCCCACTCAGACACAGTCCAAACACTGTGCCAGCATGCTGCCCAATATCTTAGGAAAATGAACATTTTTCTAATGTTATGTTATGTAGTCTGTATCTTATGTCTTTGTAAAGCTGCTTTGGGACAATGTCCATTGTTAATAGCACTTTATAAATAAAATTGAAATTGAATTGAATTAATAGATGTATTGTTAGATTCCCGTTCCACACTCCATTTCACTTGGTAGTTGTAATGCATCAAAATTGCTTTGTAATGCAACAATGTTTGCCAACTGCTACAAATATCAAGAAACATCAAGAAACAGAAGAAGAAGAAGATGATAATGATGATGATGATGAAGAAGGAGGTGGTGGGACCTTTTCAATGACTGCACACTCGCAAGACTGTTCCATTGTGGTTTTCTTGCCTAGCCTCTGAAGGACCCAACTTAGAAAGATCCATCCTACCAAGGACGTGTCCTTGACATTGGGAAACAACCACTAGGCTCTCATAAAACACTCACATTATGGCCTTCTTCTCCATTAGCAGCTGCTGCTCCTGTTGAAGCATGGCATTTTCCTCTTTCTCAGTCCGCTGATGGCGGTTTCTGTAACAACAAACAGGAGGCAGAACAATTGCACAAGTTGCACTTATATTTAAAACATCTACAGCTTAGTGTGTTGATCAGGATCATGCTGTGAATTTGTTGGGTTAAGTTGATTAAACATGATTATACAGTCAGCTCTCTAACCTCTCCATCTTCACCCCTCCTAGTCCACCACCACTGTGGTTGCAGAAGCGATGACACTTGCGTCCTTCGTCCTAAAAAAGCAAACCCAAAAAAATGCATTACCTAATAGATAATAAACATTTCACAAGAGGAAGCATTTTCAGGTTTTCCTTCTGCATCACCCCCACATCATTTAACCCAGGTAAGAGTCTATCCATCCCAATTAGTGCCAAGTGAGGTACCAAGAGGAAATAAAACAGACTATAAATCTATTTCCTGATGCTGCAGATGGACCAGCTCTCACTCTCAGACTTAGAGAGCTTTCAGATGACTCTACCTGTGATATATTTTCTCGTGTCCCTTTGCTCTCAGGGTAGCATGGCTTATTCTGAGGAGAACATTGGTACTTTCTGAAGATAAAGCCACAAATAAGGTGGACCAGGGACACTGGAATAACAGCACCTAATCACAGGAATGTGTGGGGTTTAACCTGCTGATAATCCTGTTAAGATGATGAATTTTAATTACTTTAACACCTACATTTTTGGCTAAGGCATATGGCAAAATAAAGACATTTGGAGTTAAAATATATCCCTATTTGGGCTAAAATATATCCATATCCCATATGCATCAAATACAATAATGATATTGTTATCTAATTGTATGACTATAACCATACTGAGCATTGTACCATTTTAGCTAAATGTGTGTGAAAGCTGTGTTGAATTGCTGTTTTCAATAATGAGCCCTGACATCTGCACATCATCGTACAGGCCTTTGAAGGAAGACACCAAAGCAAAAGTAATGTTTTTAATGTTGAAGCTACTACTACTAATAAGAAGTATACAAGCTGTTTTTTGTAGCAGAAACCTATTCATGATGTGTCAGCCCTCAATCCTGAGTGTATATCCAGATTTGTTTATAACCACAACCATCCCTATGACCATAAGAAAGATTAAACCAGATGCAGTCACTCTAAAACTGATTTCTCCCTCAGTCTTTATGAAGCACTCTCAGTGCCTGAACACACCGACATTGATTGAACCTCAACACCCACAGTCCCCAAACAGAGGGTATAACATATAAAAAAACATGCTGGCATGGAAACAGAGACTCTGACAGTATATGTAATTGCTGTTATAACGTTAGATATAACAGAGGTATGGCATGTCACCTCCTAGAGCATGATCTCATTTTTTGTATCGAGGTCCAGTGTATATTTTAACTAGCCAAATCAAGAGTTAGCATGCTATATACCTTACAAGCATCATAAACTGCAATTAACTACCATTATTTACAATCTCCGTATTTAATAAGTGTATATAGATGGTACATTGAGAGCATAGCTGTATGTGGCTAGCTGATAAGTGATACAGCTGATGATGTCTCACACCTTTTTCTAATCAGTTATTAAATATCTCACCCAGTTTTCTCTATTGTGAAAAACCTTTTATATAATTCATCATTTTTGGCAGAAAAGTCCTAGAGAAGAAGTAATTGGTGGAATTGTTGGCAGCTGATTCTGCCATGATTGCCTTTCTGAGAAGATGTTCATAAACACAATCAAGGAGTCCTTCAGGAGCTTAGCATTTCCAAGTTATTTACTCAGGCATATGTTGTATTGGCAATGGTTATCTTCTAGAGTTAACTACATTTTTCTATGTACTACTCAGGTGTCATAACTATTAGTATGCTAGCCAACACTTTTGAGATTAGGAACAGCTAGCAAATGTACACTCACAGTTCTATTAAAATTCCTGTGGTAGCAAGGACATTATCAAGTTCTATTCTGGCAATGGGACACTGAGCCAGGAGCAGCAAGGAAGGTAAGCAGCTACACCTGCTCCTTATTAATTAGCCCTAATTTGTGTGTGTGTGTGCAAGGAGCTGGGGCTTAAAGGGGGGGGGGGGATTGGCAGAGCAAGAGGAGAGAGCCTCGAAGAAAGGGCCAAGACCCCAAGCCCAAGTTCAACTTCTTCAATCAAAGCACTGCAAAGGCATTTTATGTATTTATTAAATAAACTCTCTGTTCTGTGAGGTTCCAAACCTGTCTCACATCCTTTTAATTTTGTTATACTGGTGGTGAAACCTGGGATTTATCCAGAGGAGGATGTCTACATGTCCATGCCACGGGGCAGACTTATCCAGTCCCTCACGGCCATGCAGCAGGTCCAGACAGAGGCCCTGCTAATATTGCATTACAACAATGAACATTGCTTCCAGGCCCTGCAGGACCTGCCACATATGCCAGGTACTCTGAAGTCCACCATAGTGGCCACAACGTCAGCGCCTCCCCTGTCTCTCCCCAATATGGGCCCTCAAGACAATGCTGAAGCTTTTGTGGAGTCTGAGAAGTCGTGGGGCTGGCTGGAAAATCAATGGACCATACACCTCCTGCCACTCCTCTTGGGGGAGGCAGAACTCCAACTACCAGATGCCAAAATGCTGGAGTACCTGGACCTCTGGTGGGAAATCATGCAATGAGTTGGCTGGTCACCAGAGCAACACAGACAGCGATTCCACACGCTTGAGTATAGCACAGCCAGTCAACCCATCATCTTCAGCCAGTTACTGCGAGATACCTGTCGGAGGTGGCTGCTCACAGGGACCGTGATGCCTAAAGAGTGAGCAAGCAAGTGGTGCTGTAGAAGTTCACTGCTAGGCTGCCAGCAGGGATGGCAGAGTGGCCAATCTCAATGGAAATAGCTGTTGAATTGGCGGAGGACCACATGTCCGCATGCTAGGGGATGGGCAAATATCCCAACGTGTCTTCTCTCTCTGGGATATTCACAAAAAACCTGTAGTTCCCATCACCATTCAATTCAGGGGGCAAAAGCATAGTGTCAAGGTGTTGGGTAGTCTCTGCCTTTCTCATTTGCCTGGGTATAATAGTTTATTAAAGGGAATTTGCGCATATAGGTCATGTACAATAACAGCATGGCATAAGATCAGCTCTGACCTATAGGAGTTTGGGGCCTTTCCTTTGGGGATTTACCTCTGGAACAGATGTACAATGAGTGCTCCGTCACACCTTTAATCAAGTGAGAGTAATTGATGGTCAACGCACCCCAACAATGCACTATCCTACCTGTACTTTGCCATTATTAAAGATAGGTTGTATCAAGTGATGCAGGTCACTCAAACACAAGAAACTGTGACCCAATTATTGGCACCGAAGAAATGTCAGGAAATGTTATTCCAGGCAGCTTATCACAATCCTATGGCAGGACATTTAGGACAGGATAAAACACTCTTCCATTTCATGGCCCACTTCTTTTGGCTGGGCATTCGTGGGGGTGTTCGTGAATCTCAGCTAATAAATCCCCCGGCAACCCCAAAAGCACCATGACACCCTCTTTCTATTAATCAACGTGCCATTTGAAAGATTCAGAATGGACCTCATTGGGTCGAAGAAATGCCAGGAAATGTTATTCCAGGCATCTCATCACAATCTTATGGCAGGACATTTAGAAGAGGATAAAATACTCTTCCATCTCATGGCCCACTTCTATTGGCCGGGCATTCATGGAGATGTTCATGAATCTCAGCTAATAAATCCCCTGGCAACCCCAAAAGCACCATGGCACCCTCTTTCCATTAATCAAAGTGCCATTCCCAAAAGAGATCCAGATGGATCAGGGCACAATTCACAAACTTCGCACTAGAGTTTGTCATCCGCACACGGATGGGATTCATAAGTGATTTAATAGGACATTCAAAAACATGACCTGTAAGTTTGTTCACAAGGTTATGCAAAAACATATATAATAAGTGGCTCAAGCCCCTGTTGTTTGCATCCTAGACCTTATGAGTGAAAACTGTAAAACTGTGAGTAGAGACCTTCAAACAGTGAAAAAAAACAGTGAAAACAGGCTCAGGAATATCAATTGGGATGTACAATAGGGATGCTCAGCTGAGGGGCTTCATAGCAGGAGATATGGTCATTGTTTTATTGCCCACATTGAGCTCTTAATTACTCATAAAGTGGCAAGGAAACTTTGAGGTCACATAGCAAGTACAGGACATCGACTATGAGGTGGTGTGCACAGACAGAGGGGCATGACAAGATTATCATGTCAACCTCCTGAAACCATGGAGGGATTCGGAATCAGCAGCATTGGTGTCGGTAGTCCCCGAGAGGGATGAGCTGGGACCCAAACCCGAAATTGGTGAAAGAATTTATTTCTCACCCTCCCAAGCCACTGATGTTGTTCTCAGCTTTGCCCAGGCACACTGATCTATAGAGCACCATATCAAGAGTTGTTCATAGTCACCCCTAAAGACTCCCTGAACACAAAAAAACAGAGAGGCGCACAAGGCCACACTTGATTTGAGGGTAATTGAGGAGTCACACAGTTAGTGGAGCAGTCCAGTCATTTTAGTTCCCAAACCAGTGTTAACTAAAGTCAATGCGGTGAAGTAATTCTTGGGGCTGGCTGGTTTTTACCTTGGTAAGGAACAGCGAAGATGGTAAACCTACACGTGCCCATGTTTTCTTTTAAAGCACTGCAAAGGCATGTTTAATTTTTCTGTTCTGTTAAGTTCCGAACCTGTCTCCCATCCTTTTAATTTTGCTACAATGCCACTTTAGACTGGTAATTTTATTTTAATACAAAGTTAAAGCACTTTTAAGAATTTGGGAAGTACTTTGTGTACTTCTACCACCTCTGACTACAAGTTACGAACAGTTCACTTTTGGGTTTAAAAAATATAACTGTGCTCCAAGGACTATCACCCAGCACTATCTGATCTGCGCTGTGTTGCTTTGATGTTATCGATTGCGTGGTCTGGGGAAATGTTGAATCAGGAGAAAGAGTTGTATCTGTAAAGGAAGGCATTAATTGAAATATTGGAAATCAATATACATGGGCAGCAGTGGCAGTGTGACAGTATTCAGCACTTTAGTGGTAAGGTCTTGGAGCAGTCTAAACAGATGATAGTCAAATAAAACATGCAGGAATTCAGAAAGAAAAAGATACATAACACAACTAGAATGAAAAGACACATTTTTAAAACTTTTTATAGTTGGACAGCAGGAATGAACTTTACAACTCAGCTTAGCATTGATTCCCATCTTAAACACAACTGCACCAGCATCCCAAAGTAACACAAATACAGAAAAAGTGACATCGGCATATCAGCAGTCTGTCATAGTCACAGAAACACACATACATAAGACAAAGATGTCTAGCACCAGTGTCACATGATGAAAAAGGGATATGACATGGTGATTTAAAGCCTTTTAATTTTAATACTGGTGCTCAGGTTTCAAATTAATTCCATTAGCAAGATTTAAGAAGGAGTCAGAAAACAGATAATGATGCTTTATTAAGCATGAACATCGTGTGTAATGAGAAAGGCATGTCATTGAAGCTCCTGCTTGACAAGATCCTATAGGTCATCAAGCATATATCAAAATCCTAAGACTTATTGCTACATGTTATATTACAAAGAAGAAGGAATCAAAGGACCAATAGTTATTAATTTGAGCCTATGTGTATGTAATATAGAATGAAAAGTATTCACGTCATGAATTAGCACTTGTCTTATGTGATTTTAATACTATACCACCTCCCCAACAGTGTTTTTTTAGACTGATAGTACTCTTAGTCCCCTACAGAGTAAATCAGTATCATGATACATTTATTGACAGAGATAGTCACTCTGGATAGGTGCATCTGCCCAATGCCTTAAAAGTAGATGTAAACTACAAATGAGCTAATCTATAATGTTGAATTTGTTTGCCTATTGGCAAAACCATATAATGAAGTAATTGCTATAAGTTTGGGGGTTTGGGGTCATAAATGGAAATAAAAGGCTGCAGCACTCAACACTCCTCACGTGCATAATAACAGTTGACAGGTATAGTGATAAGGTTATTTTCATGCTTATAATCAATACAACACAATTAAAACAATAATAGCTTGTTAGTTTTTTCTTTTTGTAATGAAAGAACATGAGCACTCAACAGCTGTTGAACAAAGTACAAACCACATCCCAGCAGTTTGCTTGACTGCCATGCGGCATGAAAACTAATGTTCATCACAATGCCGATAACTATCCAATTGTTATTTTGAGCAGAAGTCAACAATAGTTTTTTATAACATCTCATCATACACACAACAGCAGCTGAGACATAACTGATGTCATCATAGTTTGTTCAACACCAATAACTCTAACTACAGTATTAATTAAAATGATAGGATTCATTACATCGGTTTATATAATATACCCATGGAATGGGTATACAATATTTTGTATATACAATATTTTGACATACTTCATACAAAATATAAGCAGATTAAAAAAAGAATTGTGGCACACTGATACATAGTGCACTGCTTGCGTTTCACCATTTGCCTGTAAAATAATTATTACAGCAGCAGTTGTAGACAACTTGATAATTAAAAGATGGATTTGTGTATGATGTATGAGTGGAAAACAAATGCAAAGAAGGCTTCCATACCCTACACAATAAACTATTTTGCTTTTAAAGTGCAAAAGCAGGCAAGTGCAATGGATCTGATCTTGTTACACCGCTGGCTTATTAAGACACAGTCAGTTGTTTCAGCAGAGGGCCCGGCTGCACTCTACACACTCACATGCTTCCCCTGGGGAAGTAACTGGGGAAGCAGAACACATTTCTGACATCTAATATCTGTCTCTCTCTCTTCCTCATTGTATAATTGCCCATCTACTTGTCTCCCTGTTTACCTCACCAATGAGGTTTTTTGTTTTTGCCATCACTTCTTCTTTTTCACAAACAGTTTTATTTTTATTGTTTTACTTTGACGGCTATGTTTATTAAGGCATTGTGGAGTGCCTGTCTCATCCTCTGCTACTCACTAGACTTTAATATTCATTCATGATATTCATAACATTAATGTGTATGAGTAATGTCTGCTACAAAATCTGATAGAGAAAAATTTTGTGAGAATGCCAAACCTGAGTTATACTTATACTCCAGTTGAACAAAATCTAGCTGTCCGACTCATGTGCTAGTAAAGGTAAAGGTTTGTTTACTCCAGTAATTTAGCTAGAAGCAGGTTTGATAAGGAATAAAGCAGTTTGCACATCAATACAGCCAGACATCTTAATTAAATCACTGTCTGGTAATGTGTTGATGTTCCAGTCCTGAGCAGAAAGTGGTTCTGCAGAATGGCTTACTAGCACAGATAGTACATGTAATTCAACATGTAATTCTTTCCAGAAAAGCGCAGAGCCATGTAAAGCCAATTTCTTTGTTACCTCCCAACCTATCAGGTTCCAAGCCAAAAAAACAACTGGTTATTTGTGGGACATTTACAGGGTTGCATGTTACATCCTGCTCCTCTACTATTGATTTCTATCTCCAAAACTACAGAAAAGACTAATTACCTTTACATGACCAAAGTTTTCACTTTGCAGGAATTCCACATTACTGGAGGCTTTTGTCACTCATTGTTTTGAATTAATGTTTAGTTCACTACCTTCAGTCAAGTTGCGTTCATTTTTCCAGATGGCACAATCACTAAAAACTTTTTGAATGATACAAATAATGTATTTCACACATGTAACATACAAAGGTTGTACTTTTGAACATATATAAAAATGTTTCTATCTTACAAACAAATTAAAAAAAGCACAAGGTACAGGCTGCAATTTTCTTAGAGCTAGTGCATCTCCTTATTGCTTTGCGGTAAGACAGACAATTTGAACAATGAACTCATATCATTTGTATAAATTGTAATTATACAAATCTGTTGTTGCATAGTGTTAGGAAGTATTACATCATGCATCCTGGGTTTATCAGTTGGATACATTCAGCTTCAGTGGTCTCTCAACTGTGGTCTATGATATTCAGAAAAACTAATCTCAGGAGAATAATAAACCAGTAAGAGCTTTGCACCAGGAAATATCCTGATGATAGCAACATTATTACAGCCAATCACAGTGATCGATCTGTGCCATGACGCCGAGTTCAATACCTCAATTTTTAAAAACGCTGAATACAGCATGCCATTATGAATTATTAAAGAGAAGTGTTGGAAGATCCATTCAATGCACAGAAACTCTGCTCTTCTCTCTCTTTCACTCTCTCGCTCTCTATCTCTCTCACACACACATTACATACAGTACATTCATTCAGTACTACTAAAGATACTAGCTGTTCATTAAATCTTGGATTGCCAGTTCAGACGAAGAGAACCGTATCAAGCTAATACACAATCTATGAGTTTATAAGCCTACTTTAAAATGATCGGTGATGGTGAAATTAAAAACCATAAAAACCATTGAACATTTTACACATTTAATAATTAGCTACACAGTCTTGATTTCTTAAGCCTTCTTAGCAAAGACTGGTCAAAAAGTTTACATTTTGGCATGGTTTTAATGGTCTGAACTACAATCCAGTCAATCCTGCAACCATAACAGATGTCAAGTTTGCGCGTTCACGGCGGGAGCGCGCTTCATCTCTGTCCAGGGTGCTGAAACGATACGCAGGTGGCAAATTCAAAACGTGCACAAGGTAATCACGTGAGACAGCAATCAACTGGCAAGGTTCACCGTTTTGTGATACTGCAAAATTAATCATGATGACCCTTTTGGTGGTGCCATTAGATAACAGAGACTGACCTTTATGTATGAATGTACCTATATGAACGCAGACGGCAGCAGATGACGCAGCTGCACCATTTCCCCATTAGTTATCTGAACACCTAACTGGCGACAGTGATGTAATTCCAGTCCAAAGGCACCTTGGAGACGGATGCCCTGAATCTTAACCCTTTGAACGCTATTTAGGAACGGGAGTCACAGAAATTTTGAGTCACATGAGTAAAACTGTTCGACTTTACCTGTGTGATTCGCAGAGATAAGCGCTTCCTCTCGGGCTCGCCGCGTAGTCTCGCGCCTTCACCGCGGCAAGCGTCCCTGCAAACACCAGCAAAGTTACGGCTGTTAATAAAGCACAGGGCAGACAGAAGGAATCCGGTTATCATACGGATCTTTGCGATGACATAAGCGCCTGTGGATACCGAACACAGCGTAATAACACACACACACACACACTCACACATTCTCACACACCACGTCTATTTTGCACGCAACATAATAACCCTGACATCCCCACATCAGACAGCAGCATATGGTGGTTTAAAAGCACTAACCGAAAATCGCCGGTGCTCAGCATGCCCGTGTGTCGCGTCTCGGTTAAAGTAGTAGGAAGGAAAAGCGTGAGTGGCGACTCCGAGAGCTCACACACACAGCCAATGGGACGGCGCGGCTTCTGCGTGGTTTATAAGCGCGCGCAAAAAAACCGGCACGAACCGTCGAGTTGCGTAATCAGCGTCAAGGACCACTAGGTACAGCCGGGTACTTCACCTACCACCTGGAACATTATATACATCATATACATTATGTACATTCTGACAGACATACTGAATTTATAGCAAGCACAATAACCTATCCAAGCTATATAAATAGCCTAATTAAATAATTAGGTCATGCCTATACCTATAGCCTATAACCTAGGCATTAAATTTAAATACTATACTCTTATAGCCTGAATAAAACCTGTATAATATACTGAACTAAAAGTACTGTAACAAAATATTTTACTCTTTAGTTTTTGTCTGTGGAACGCCATTTACCACACAGCACAGGTTATGTATTAAATACACGCTCACAAACTATACCTACTGTACTAGTAGTGATAGTAGTAGTTGATGGTGTCGCTGTTTATTTGTCTACAAAAAGAAAAATAGTCGTATTAGACAAAGACAAACCTGAACAATATTCAGTAACAGTTTCAGTAGCTACATACTTCAGTGCGACGTTGAAACCAAGTTGTCTAGGTACAACTTGGCGAAGAGAAGAATAGCTAGCTCTTCCAAAAGAAAAAGAAAAAAGTAGTAGTATTATAATAATACACATTTGTATTATAATAATACACATTTTCGGACCAGTGTTGTGGAAATGGGTTATAGAAATAAGTGTAATTATGTTAATTTAATGTATTAGTAGCTAAAATACGACCGTTAAAATTTGAACACTGACCGTTAAAATTTAAAAATTTAAATTTTTTAATTAAGCGTCTCGTGCAGGTCATGTCAACATCCCCAGGGTCCTATGTTCCCTACGTGCACTTTTCAGGTCAGTCATTTTCTGTACCGCTTATTCCCAGTTACGGGGTCACGGGGGAGCTGGTGCCCAGCCGGCAACTCTGAGCG
>JAOTRJ010000024.1:12261693-12275047 GCA_028564905.1 Leptodoras praelongus | reverse complement strand
TGTGGCAATAATCAGGCCTGGGTGTGGTTAAAGACAGGTGTCAGAAACCACAGTTACAGTATGTTTTAACAAGGGGGGCAATCACTTTTTCACACAGGGCCATGTAGGTTTGGATTTTTTTTCTGCCTTAATAATAAACACCTTCATTTAAAAATAGCATTTTGTGTTTACCTGTGTTGTCTTTGACTAATAATTAAATTGGTTTGATGTTCCAAAACATTTAAGTGTGACAAACACGCAAAAAATCAGGAAACCAGGGAGGGGGCAAACGCTTTTTCACACCACTGTACATATATTATTGTACTAAAACTTAGATCACATCACAATTTTATGTTGTACCTGGGCCTACTTTTTCTCATTATAGGCTTAACCTAGGGAACAGTGACAGCTTTGCTATGCCACACTTTCCTGAGTCTTCACTGTTAAGATCATTCATCAACTTTGACCAAAACAATGTACATGTACAATGTACATTTTAACTTTAAAAAAAAAAAAAAAAAAGCTATGTTTCTGCTGCCTTCTGAGCAGAACAGGCAGTGAGACATAGACATCTCTATGACCTTAGTGCCTTCTCCTGTACTTCTGAAGTATCTGTGATAACATGGTGCCTGCTGAAAATTGTGGTATCTTTATATCAGTGATTACTAGGAATTTCAAATATGAGTAAATGAAATAAACTGAACATGAATATGAAATATGGTATGCTCTAGAGTTCAGAAGCCAGGTCCTCGGCAGAGGTGCTTTACCCCAGAGGGGAGACCCAGCATCCACCTCAGGTCCAGTGCTCCTGTGATCAGCTACCTAGTCTCAATACTTCTGATAAGGAGCAGGCCTTCTACCAGCAATACAGTTCTAGTAGCAATGCTGTAACTGCAAACTATATACCAGGTATGACCTCATATAACTCCGTCTACACCATATTTCTAAAAGCAAATTGTGTAAGCAGAGTGGTATAGTAGTACTAATTCAAAACCAGAACTGTCTGGGATTCCTAGTAGGTGACAGTATTTACGGAGGTCTTGGGGCCATTCATAGACATCAGTTCCAGTATTGTCCAGTGGAGGTGTTTCGGGTCTGATTTATATGCGTTTTGGTTTTAGAGGAAGAGATTCTACATTGTACTTGATGTGAATAGTATCAGATATAACAGCATGTATGGATGTATATCTACTCATGACAGTTTTGTGATGATTACATTTGCGTGCACTTAACTACATTGGTTCTAGCTTCAACCAAATGGTACCTTTGGCACCATGGAAAAAAGGCTTACCAAGTTACACTTATCATCCTCCTTCTACAGACAGCTACGGTCACATAGAGCCTGATATGGTCCCTTTCTGGCACTTGGGATGGTTGGTTTCCAGTTATATCATGCTTAACGAGTCCAATGAAAACACACTGTACAACATGGCTCAAGTGTCCAAGATCAAACAGCTGGTGAGATGGTCATGTTAAGATGTTACGTTAAATTATATACTGTATGTCCTGTACTCCACATGATTTACATGGTTTCTCTGCATTGAACAATCCAGAAAAGCGAAGATGACCAGCTACATTTCGAGTATGAGGTTCTCCTTCATGAAATGGTTTCACAGGTAACAATAAATACTCATGGACCCGAATAGATAATATGGAGTTAACTGATCTTACTCACTTTTTATCTGAATCAGAAAGGCAAATGCTGACTGCAGACTGAGCAGTCCTCACATATATATTTTTTACCCCCACAGGAGATTATTCGCTGGAAGCTGCTAATCACCTGGTCTCCAGCAAAAAGCGTAAAAGTTGTAGAAAGTGAATTGCTACCACGATGCCATTGCAACTAACACCCTCAAGTTTTGATTGATACGTTTTTCCCCAATCGATATCCACTTACACTGTAATTTACAACAGTAAACCATTATATATGTATAGTTGCTGCTTGAAATGGTTGCCTGATTTAACCTTCAGCTATAATAACTGGCCTGATGCTTTGAGCAGATAAACGAGCAGGCTACTTCTACTACTACTCTTGATATTCCATATACACACCTTCCACAAAATCTTAATGAGAAAACCAATGAATGATTACAAATGATGTATGTAAACTGTAGTGACCTAATGGAAAAACTACTCTTTATAGCATTAGCTATTTTCAAAGCAAGTATTAATTTCTAAATTGTAAAAAAAAAAAAAAAAAGGAGAAGTGAGAGAGACAAGATTGCTGGGAAACGGTATGAATGTCACTGGAAGTCTGTGCCTGATCTATAACTGTTATAACAAGGTTTGAAATATGTTGTACAACATCCGGCCCAATGGCTAGTAGAATTGTAGTACATTATATGGAAATCATTGTTATGGAAAAGAATAATAATAAAAATGTGGTTCCATCGACAAACTGAGCCTCACCTTAATTGCTTTCTATTCACTCTACTCTAAAGGGTTCATACAACATGAAATATTGCATCGGCAGTGTGGTACTTACGGCACAGGGCTGCTCACCGTCTCCCTGAAGGCCACTTTAGGTTTCCCCATCACACACGGGCAGTTATACTCTCTTTCCATTCTCTACAACACAAATCAAAACCTATTCATTGACATATCCCCACAGCAAGGCAAATCTGTTTTATTTTTCAAACACAGTTGTCTACAAGTGACCAAATCTGATTTGTTAGCTTGGATTGTTGGTGCATTTGCTCACAGGACCAGAACAGCAGGTACAATCAGATTCAATGTAGATGTTCATACACTAATATGGAGATATGGAGAGTTGGCTTTGTACAGGGTGTTTCAAAAAGATGGACCCAATTTGAAATCACAATCCCGATGACTCATTTTTCAGCAAGACGGAGCACCGCCACACTGGCACCTGCAGGTTCAATGTTTTTCAACATCGTATAGGTCACACGAGACCCCAAGACTTGGCATTATACTCTTGGTCCCCTGGCTGTACGCCCTGTGACATTTTCTTGTGGTGATACGTCAAAGTCTGTGTTTTTGTGCCACCATTAGCACCCAAATTGAATGATCTCAAATTCAGACACATGGCAGCGGTGAACCCCAGTGGAAGCACACCTTTCAGAGGAGTTTGGGACGAATTCAATGATCTTCTCGATGATGTCCGGACAGCAGATGAACCGTCCATAGAGCATTTAAAAAATGGTTACTAAAACTTGATAGCTCATTAAACCGAGCTGTACATTTTTGTATAATTGTAACATGTTGCCATGGTGAAATATACTAGTTTGAAATTGGGTCCATCTTTTTGAAACCCCCTGTATTATGCATTAGGACACTGTCATTAGGGCACTGAACTCATTCAGTGTGGACAACTGGAGAGGGATTTCAACAGGAAAAAGTATTTAGATCAGTATTTGGTAATGTCCCAGGTAAAGTCCTCCTCTGACCTGCCTTCAGGCTGTTTTTGTACATTTTGTTGTTCATCACATGATGAGGAAAAAAAAAACCCAGCATACACACACAAAATCCAATTTAGCTAATCAAACTTAGCTTTATGTCCAGAAATCCAATTCTAATCAGATGTGAAAACACAAACATCAATAAATGTGATACAAATCCAATTATAAAACTCAATTTTGATGTTTTACCCCCCCAGATTGCATCTACTTGCCTGAACACCACAAATCACAAATGACTCAGAAGACTTTACCTGACTGGTTTAATGACCTTTAAGTATTCTTAACTTTTAAGTCATTAAGAGATAGCAATGCCTTTAAAATTTTTTTTTGTCAATTTAGTGGTTTATAGTAGTGCAATACCTGGGAGTAGATCTCCAAATGCAGCTCTCCCATGCCTGAGATTATGGTTTCCTTGCTCTCTGTGTCAAAATGCACCCTGAAAGTGGGGTCCTCTCTGGTGAAGCGGTTAACGCCTTTGGAGAACTTGTCTGTATCATTCTAAAGGAACCAGAGGACAATATTGGATGAGTGATAATGTTCTGCCTGTTTTATTTGCATGCAGACATCAGTAATATATACCTAAATGCAGCACTTACTTTATTGACTGGTTTTATGGCCATTGAGATGACTGGCTCAGGGACATGGATGGACTCCTGCTCAACACACAAAGTCAAGTCATTCGGTATACAGTTTAGAAAGTTAGTAAAACATCCAGCATGCCCTAAAGAAAGGCTGAGAAAATATCACGTCTGTGGAGAAATTTTGTACAGTTGCTTTGCTTATCTTTACATAACGTCCATATCATTTATTCTGATGCTGATCCTGTAGCTGCCTGCAATTATTGTGTACTATCTACTCACAGCATCCTGTGTGTTTACTGCATTCCACTGCATGTATGAATCATATTTTAAACCATTAAAACAGTTCAAATTCAGATTTTTGGCTTCCTATATTAATTAAACATAATAATGCTTAGTCAGATAACTAATGACTAATGTTTGATATTTTCATTAATGACTAACGAAAAAGTTCAGTCTGCAGGCAAAAGCAATTAGCCACAAAGACAAATCTAAACACCAGAGTAACTGTATCCACAACTACATACATCAGCGACATATTCTGTTCCTTATTTGTTAAATCTAACCACGTTTTAAGAAATTCGGACCATCATACCGGATGATCTGTGATAAGAGCAGCATTTGATTTAGTGTTTATGGTACCATAGAGAGGTTGGCGCTTGTCCGAGCTGTAAACGTGTCTCCGCTGGCACAGTCGATCCCGAACAAGGCGCAGATGTCACCTGCATACACTTCGTCCACATCCTTGGAAAGAAAAAGGGGGGAAAAAAAAAAACATACACAAGTTTCTCAGGGGCATACAGGTTTTACAGACAACTACTTCTGGGGAAAAAAAAGTTCTTCCACAGGATTACAAAGAACATAAAACCCTAATGCAGTGACATAACTCTCCAACACGTTTAAAAACTGAAATGCGCATCATTTTATAATACACACATATTCTGCTCTACAGTCATTTGAATATTGTGGCCACTGATCAGCTTCAGGCTCCATTTTTTGTGCATGATATTTAACTTCTGGAAGGTCATCTTTAAAAACAGTTTTTAGTAGATCAAGGAACATGAGAGTACAGAGACAGTACAGAGTATCATGCGTGGAGACACATTCTCACCTCCATCTGGTCTGCATGGAGGCACACCAGCCTCTGCACACGCACCCTCTTGCTTGTGCGTGTGTTGTAAATGTACTCGCCCTTCTTCAGGCAGCCCTGATACACACGCACGTAGGTCAGCTGGCCAAAACGTCCAGCCTACGATGGCACACAAGAAGCACAAAGAAGCACAAGGTGGGACAAGAGAACACAAAACTGCAAGTGTAACATCTCACATTTAGGAAGGCATAAAGGCGTTATCCACACAAGCTAGCACTTTTAGACATTCTGGAGCAGTTCCCACTTCCTCAGTCCATGACCTAATACATAAACTACACTGCTGGCTTATACAAACAGCATTAATAAGGTCTTACCTCTAGTTTGAAGGCCAAACCCACAAAAGGCTTTGTGGCATCTCTGGTTGGATCCATTAGGATCTTACTTCTAGTACTCGAATCCCTGTATACACGGGCATGAAATTAAGTTGTTTGCTTTAAAATTGTACTTCACACAGCAATTATAATCAACAGGGATTTGCCTGTTTACAGTAGCTTTAACTGTTTACATTTCCCTCACAGGCTTTTAAAGGCCTAATTCTTAGTGCAGACTATTCTGAGAGACAGCAACGTGGACACAGTCATGAGTCATCACTCACTCTTCATTGAGGATGGCGTAGTTGTTGACCTCGCTGGGGTTAGGCAGGTAATCAAGCACAGCATTAAGCAGGGGCTGGATACCTTTGTTTTTCAATGCACTTCCCACCAGCACAGGAGAGAAGGAGCGCTGAATAGTGGCCCTACGCACAGCCGCCTGAAAGAAACACCACACACACACACACACACACACACACACACACACACACACACACACACAAAATGTTTCATCACAGGACCTGATACCTAACCAGCAGCAGAAAACAACAAATACAAGCAGAAAATGACAGTTTCAATACCACTAAATGATCAACAACATAATTCTGGTAATATTGGAACACAGGAAGACTAGAGATGGGGATGAGAAATCTACAAGGAGTCCAAATCAAGACCAAGACCTTAAAGGCATGATTCTGAGTCAAGATCAAGACTTTGGGATTGGGAGGCAGTCAAGAACGAGTCTTTGGAGGAGGCGAGACTGAGTCAAGGGTTTCCAAGACCATGGATTTAAAGTAGACTTATTTACACTGTTTATACTCAAAACTGAAAAAATACAGACAGGCTTGCACATTCTACATCTCTAGCAACCTACAGAGGAGTTGAAACAAAAACTTAACACAAAAAAATCTACCCTCTTCTGTATTCTATAAAAAGGTGCTCAGCTAGGGTCGACCTGAACATTTTAGGGGGTCAAAAAGATTCTAATACTGAGATCCAGCATTACAGTGTTTTAATAACTGCAACATACTAAGACTTCAGAGTCACAAAGTGTAATATTTTATATTATATACAGTTCTGTGCAAAAGTCTTAGGCACAGCTTTTGTTATCAATGGGGTTTTTTGAGTTCTGCATTATTGATTCAGTACAGAAAAAAAAATTATATTTCCAAACATTACAGATTAAATTAAGTGTTACACAAAAACGTTTGTATGTCAATAATGAAAGCAACATGTTACATAACAGAGCACTTTTCAGACAAAAAAAGGTTTTGCATGACAGTCAAGGTTTCCAGAAGAGCTGAGGCAGCTTCTCCAAGACGCTCAGTAAAACGTACCAGCTAATTACTGTACAGTACGATGCAGAAGTCTTAGGCGCATGCAAAGATGCCTTTGAAAATTATGAAAATTCTCTTCAAAGAAAACACTATAAAGTGCAGTAAACAGTAATAAACTAAAGGAAGTCAATATTTGGAGTACCATTTTTTTAAACAGTGTTCCCAGGTACAATGTGTGCAGTTTTATAAGGAAATTAGCTGGTAAATTTTACTGAGAATCTTAGAGAATCTGCCACAGCTCTTCTGGAGACTTTGACTGTTACACTTACGTCTTTTGAATGCAAAACCCAGCAGCTGCTCTGTTATGTAATAACAAAAATAATCCCTATAACAAAGTTGTACCTGTTGTAAAAACAACAGAGTGCCTCAGACTTTTGCACAATACTATAATGCAGTCATAATTACAACACACACCCACACCCACACACAACACAGCGATACTGTTTCTGAAAATCTAATCTCTCACCAGTTTATAATTGACTTTGCTCCCCAGGAACATCTACCAGTTGATGTAACCACTATTCGTGCCTATAAAAGGTCTGCACATAATTCCACCGTATGCAGAAGTCACTGCGATTACATCCACAGAGTGGCAGAAAGACCAACTTACTGAGTCACAGTGTTCAGCTTAAATGCCACAAAAACACATCTAAAATGACAAAGAGCTGCTGTGATGTGGTGTGGGGTGGGGTGGGGTGGGGGGATAGGATCTTGAGGTCTCACTCTAAAATTACGAGCCGCTCTAATCCAAGACCGACTCAAGATAACTAGAAATGCTTAGAAATCTAAGAGGAGAGTCATTACTGAAGACTCTAATAAGCTATGGTTTTCAGTGTTGTGAAGAACATAGACTCTGAAACAAGCTTGTAAAACTATCTGGACTTCAAAATGGAAAGGCAGTGACTGGAAAGCAACCCACACACCTTAAAGTCCCCGACTGTGGGTACCCTCTCTTCCAGAAACATCTCTCCCAGCGTTTCATCGGCATTCGCTACACACTCCATCAGCTCTTGCCTGCGCTCAGCCGCCTCCGCCCGCATCTCTGCTGGGATCTCATCAAAACGAATGTTCTGGCTAAGAGACACAAGAGAGACGCGGGTTATGAATTCGCGGGTTATGCTAGTGTATCTGTTCCATGAGACAGGACCTACAAAACCTTGACTTGATTTACAAACTAATTCAGCTAATTTGGCAATATGAACGGAATGGTTTCCATCACAGCGCTCTTACCCACAAGGACCTTCAAAGTAGATGCTGCGCTCTTCAATGAGGTCAATGATTCCTCGCAGGTCTCCCTCCAGCCCGATAGGGATGTTGACAAACGCGGCGTTATGATTCAGTTTGGTCCTGAAAGGGAATGACAAGCCATTCATCATGGAGTCTGATCCCTAAAAAGCCTTTAAAGGGTGTGTTTTTGTAAATTAACTGTAAATTCCTACAAGGCTAATACTTTTAAATAGATAATAATAATCATTCTAAATGCCTCAAAGACAGATAAATTACGACAGCCTAATACTCATATCTGCCTTATTATTAAGCATAGCTATAATAATATATCTAGAAGGCAGTTGGTGCTCACCTGAGCTGCTTCAGTGCTCGATAAGGGTTCGCTCCCATGCGGTCCAGCTTGTTGATGAAGGTGAGGAAGGGCACGTTGTAGCGCTTCATCTGCCTGTTGACGGTCATGGTCTGACACTGCACTCCTCCAACAGAACATAGGACCAGCACTGCTCCATCCAGAACCCGCAGCGCTCTCTCCACCTCGATAGTGAAGTCAACATGGCCTGCAAGAAGACATTTTTTTTCTATAGCTCTGTTATGCAAATACACATTTCACATCCAGGTCTGTCGCTACCTGGTGTGTCGATGATGTTGATGTTGTGCTGATTCCACATTGTGTATGTAGCTGCAGACTGAATGGTGATCCCCCGCTGTCTCTCCAGCTCCATGGAGTCCATGACAGCACCGACTCCATCTTTGCCCTTCACCTGAAGTGTGACAAACGACAACCAATCCGGGTTATGATTTAAATGTCGTACTTTAAGTCTCTTTAGTAATTGTAAGGACAAATGTACAGTACTGTGCAAAAATCTTAGGCACCCTGTTGTTTTTAGGTAACTTTTGTTATTGATGTTATTGATATCAGAACAAAAAGATTTTATATGTTACACAAAACTGTTTGTATGTCAGGAACGAAAGCAAGACATTACATAACAGAGCACTTTCCAGACCAAAAAAACATAATGAAGGCTGCTGGGTTTTACATGCAACAAAAGAAGTAAGTGTGATGGTCTCCAGAAGAGCCGTGGCAGATTCTCCATCATGCTCAGTAAAACTTTAAAGCTAATTTCCTAATAAAACAGCACATTGTCAAACACCTGGGAACACTCTTTAAGAAAAAGGCACACCAAATATGGACTCCCTTTAGTTTATTTCTTATTACTGCACTTTATAGTGTTTTCTTTTATATAGTAACATATTCATTACTTTCCAAGGCACCATACTGCACTGTAGAGTAATCAGCTGGTAACTAATTAGCTGGTAAGTAGTAAGTTGGTAGAGCTGGTAAGAGTGTGGATGCAAAACCCAGCAGCCTTCATGATTTTTTTGTCTGCAAAGTGCTCTGTTATGTAATGTGTTGTTGTCGTTACTGACATACAAGCATTTTGAGTATTATTTACATCTTTTGTTGGACTGAACTTTATTGACTCAAAAATGCAGTAAATCAAGAAAACAACTTAAAACAATCAAAAACAACATAGTGCCTAAAACTTGCACAGTACTGTAAGTTAATACAGTGCTTACTTCGTGCATCTCGGCTATTCTTCCAGTGTAGTAGAGCACACGCTCAGTTAGTGTTGTCTTGCCAGAGTCGATGTGTGCCGAGATGCCGATATTGCGGATTCTTTCATTTGGGGTGATCGCAGACGAACACGGCCGGCAAATGTTCATCAGCACCTAACACACAGTGCCAAAGACAGGAAGCTAAAACATTAGAAAAAAAGCAACAAATGACAGGTACAAAGATACGAATCAGTATCAGTAGATGTATTCAGCACCAGTGAACCTTCCCCATCCCATTCCAGAGGCTCCTTAGGAACTTTAATAGGTCATGCATGGCCTTGCCCTTAGCCCAAATATATAACTGATCAACCAAGACATGTCTGGTGGCTAATGGCTGTGTCTATAATGTATGATTTTTGACAGACTTCTATCACTTCTTAGGCACAGCAGCCTTGTACATAACAGCTCTAGCACATCATTAAAGAAGATGAAGAGCCATCAACACCAAACACATCACTGCTGACTGAAGGCATCATGAAGGAATATTGTAGGAATGGGATTATATTCTTTTAACTCCCTAGAAGTTAAAGACAAGTGTGTGTGTGTGTGTGTGTGTGTGTGTGTGTGTGTGTGTAGGTTTTTAAAAGTCACTGAGCCTCTATACTGCTGTAGCTGTATGCTTTAAACCCATGCATGTATCAGAACATACCTGTTTCACCTTCACATTTGCTGGATTTTGTAGATTTAGGCGATTTAGAGCGAGACCTGCTTTCAATAGCCGCATTTTAGGAGTCTTATCTGGTATGTTTCGTGAGGCTGAAGCTGTAGAGTTGCCTGTGATGAGCTACAGAGATGTCAGGCTGAAAGTCACGCCGGCTGAGCCGCAGATAACACACTTCCGGTAAGGAGGCACGCGATTGGTTGCAGACTTACAAACATGTTTTCACAGCGTCGCCTAGCGGTGCGGATGAAACCTTCAGCAAATAATCATTTAAAGGCGCAACAGTATTTTATAGTATTTTATAGTACTAATAAATTCTATTCTGCTAATATTCTGCTAATATTCAAGCCATGACCTCAAGACAAAACTATTATGCGGCCCATTTTGAAAACTAACTTCCGCTTCCGGTATTTGGAGCCTGAGGGATTGCCTAATGACTAATGCACCTGCTTAACTAATATTGAAAAAAAAGAGAGACTAATTTTACATAATGCACCTTTAATAACCTTCTTTACCTTAATAAAAAAGATTTAGCTACACAGAATTAAGTTGTCTCACTCATTTGCATACTGCTTTTTGAAATGGCACACTGGCAAACTCTCCTATTCTCCTCTAATGTTACTGGGGTTTTTTTTTTCTCCAAACGTTTAAACAAGTTTCCAGAATCAGTGGATCAGTTTTCTCTAAACACAAACCGAAGAGTTAGCTACTTTGGCAAACTCAACAAATCTCTTGCAAAATGAAAGCCAGCACTCAAAACCATGCTCTGTCTTCTCAAAACTAATTCCTTGCACTAAAACAATACAAAACAACACCCACAGCTGGCATATGTACACAAATGTGATCAGTTCTAAACACTACCATCAAAAGTGTTCATGCATGTCTTGGCTTCATGAGGCCATGTTACATATTCAAATGCATATTCAAACGATGTCCTCTGGGTGCAGGTTTTCTTTCCAACCAACCAGAAGCCACACACTACTGAAAGGCAAGATCCATTGATTAGATCCATTGATTAAAATGGAATGAAGTGTGGCATCTGCTTGGTTGGAAAGAAAACCTGCACCCACACACCGGCCCTTCGTGGATACGATTGGATACGTGTAGCAGCTCAGATTAGGCTGGATCTTCTGCCTTCAAAAACTCAAACCATGGTTGACCTCAAACACTGTGTCCCAGATCTCATCCATAATGCTTGCTCGTCCTCTTCCTCATTCTCTGTCCAGTATTGGCCTCCACTGTTGTGCAAGCCAAGGTTTTGTAACAATTAACCAGAAGTTTTTGGGTAACTTGTACATGGGTGTAGCATTTGCATGGCAGTGCTATTCAATTATGTGTATAATGTAGGGAACTGTGCTTAGTGTTTTGCAAAAAGTGTGTTTCAGAATTGCTAAATGAGTATAAGGCAGAGAATGTGCTTATTTGTTAGTGTACCAAGTCAACAGACTACAAAAGGCTACGTGTTAGTGGTTTCCAAGATTCAGTTCAGATTTTTATTTTATTTGTTCTCACATCAATAATACAAGTACAGATTTTATGCTACAAGTTCACTCATCAGGTCTTACACGTTCTCAAGTTTACCAACATAATTACCTCCATGTTATAGTACTCATACATGTATTTTCACAAATATACAGGCTATTTATACATATTTAGTACATATATACCACAGTGTAAAACACAATTACAAGTGGGATATTTATTTTTACATTTACATTTACATTTATGGCATTTGGTAGACACCCTTATCCAGAGTGACTTACATTTATCTCATTTATACAACTGAGCAGTTGAGGGTTAAGGGTCTTGCTCAAGGGCCCAACAGTCGCAGCTTGGTGGTGGTGGGATTTGAACCCCCAACCTTCTATTCAAAAACCTTTTTTTTCTAAAATTTTTTCATGAGTATATGCTGTGTATACTGTAATTTATACATTCTCTAACAAAAATCTAAAAGAAAACCAAAATAGACTTGTAGCATGGAACTCAATATGCCTGTTTCATCTTCAGCTGATTCAAGACACGGTTGATTGTGGACAGGCTGACCTTGTCAGTGTTTGTGAAGGACTCTTGCATGGTTGTCTCTTGCTCATCTGTGAATTTCTGGCATCTGCCACCTCTTGCTGTTCCATCTTATTGACTAACACCTGTATAAGTCACTTTTCAAGGCTTTTTTTATAATCTGACAAAAGTGTAGTAGCTTTAGAAATAATACTGGCATTCACTTTTCCAACTTTATGTACACATCCAGCAGATGGCGTCATAACATCTTACATACAGGGAATGTGCATAGAGGGCACTAAGTATAAACTGGCTTGATTAAGTGATTATGAGTATTGCACATATTTATACATATGCACATGTTTAAAGTAAAACTGTGAATAATAATAATACGAGGAAGAAGAAAAAGAAGAACAAGAAGAAGAAAAAAAATTGCATTTATATAGCACCTTTCACACAAACCAAGGACATTTTACATCAAGGGGAAGAAAAAAGGAAAAAAATAAATAAATAAGGGTAAAAAGTTCATTGAGATATATAGGTGTGAAACCATGGAGAATGTTACACACAGTATATAATAGACATGTAACTCCGCCCATCAAACTCATTTACCAGATGCAACACATACCTGTTAAAATAGTCCCTCTGTATACAGTTGTGGTCAGAGGTTTGCATACATTCATCGTGCACAGGAATGTCATGGCAATATTGGGGCTTTTATGATTTCTCTGAAGTCTTTCTGGGGCAGAATGAGTGTTCAGGGTGCAAATGTCTTTTAACTTGCCATGGCAAAGTCCTCTTAACGTCCTGAACGGCCTGTTAGCGATCATGCTTCACCACAGCTAGTAGCTTTCCCGTGCCCCCATTAACAGGGTTTGTTTGACAGCACTCACTGGATTGTATAATAGGAAAGTCCAAGGAGCTCAGTGCAGATCTGAGAAAGATTGTTCATAGATATACACAAGTCACCAATGTCTGTGGGCGGCACGGTGGTGCAGTAGATAGTGCTGTCGCCTCACAGCAAGAAGGACCCGGGTTCGATCCCCGGGTGGGGCGACCTGGGAAATTTCTGTGTGG
>JAOTRJ010000024.1:11489393-11500413 GCA_028564905.1 Leptodoras praelongus | reverse complement strand
GCCCCACCCGGGGATCGAACCCGGGTCCTTCTTGCTGTGAGGCGACAGCGCTATCCACTGCGCCACCGTGCCACCCCTAGTATATTAGTATATAGTGTTATTTCATCTCCAGTAGCAAGCAGATAAGAGGACATTAAGCCTCTTTTTTTCTGATTTTGAGACTTGCTAGCTCGTTCCAGCAAACCTACATAGTAGTGTAGATAAACCGCAGCACTGTTGAATTCTCTATTCAGATTGGTCAGACGGTGTTGCAAGAACTTAGCAGGAGGTAGTCTTGCTTTGCAGATTCTCCACATGTGTGTGATGTGTGTGCAGTGTTTTGTATGAGAAGGTTCTTATTTCGCTTTACAGAAGGACAGAATAGAAGGACCAGTGCTTCGGTACAACATAGGGAAGTCTTCAGGGTGGCATTTTTTTCTCTCTAATTAACCTCAAGAGAGAGTCTTTTCATGGATTAGTAAAAGGAACTAGCTGTTTTTGTGGATGTTCCACAGCATTAGACATAACTATAAATGAATGACCAGAATGACGTTGTGTTCTGTGTTCTTCTCTGCTGTGGTATAAGAGGAAGAACACCTGGGTAAGGAATAATATAAGGAATAAAACACTTTGGTAACAGCTGCAAGGCAGGACACTACCCTGTCATTAATTTTCCTTCAGCAACCGTTGCTTTTATTCTTTCCACTTTTCCATGCAGTGATGTTCCTATACATTTTTGGCCACGTAACTAATTCAACTGTAGTGAATTAGCCTTAATATAGAAAAAAATGTGTAAATTAGTAAAATGGCTGCCTTCAATTTTTATGTTCATTAAAATTAAAAATATTAAGCTGACACACTTACAGTCATTATTTTAAATTGCATTTTAATGAAACTTTCAGCCAGCCAGATTACAATTATTTTTAAGTTAAATCAACAAATAATGGACTGGCTCATGCTCCCTGACCTCACTTGTTTTTATATGAAGCAGAGTTTTATTAAAGTATGACATAATGCTTTATCAGGGAAAATAGAGGAGAAATGAAATCAGTTTTTTCATGTGTAAGATGAAACCATGTTTTATTTTTCTTGTTTCTAGCGTGTGGGTGTGTGTGTGTTTGACAGTCACATTCTGGCTACGTTCCCTGGCGGTTACCTCCCTTCCACTTTTCTCCCTTATGGGAATATTTAAGAGTGAACAGACTTTTCCAGTTTCATTGAGCCGTGTTAACTTCGAGATAAGCAGCAGAGGGATTTTAATGTGTCGTTTAGTATGTGTGTAATGCATAAAGTCCTCTCCAGGATTCACTCCCGCTGACCTAAATTGTTTTTGTACACAGTAATGACTGTGAATAGATCTCAGCTACACCTGACTGATATGATTATCATCTCTGCCAGTAAAATCAGAATTAGTTCAAGGGCAATGACTCAGGATTTCACATGCTAGGCATGCTGGGCATGGGAACCTCAGCCTGTTGGTGCAGTGCAGATTTTAGAGTTTTACATAGTATTTATTGTAAGTACCAGTTGATGAGAAAAATGTACATATGGGACAGTAAAACAGGCTATTGAGCAATCTGAAGTCTACTAGCTAGACAAATCTTGTCTATTATCTGGAATTTAAAAAAGTGAGCACAAGTCTAAAGAAAGCCAGTCATCAGTGTGTGCTTCTCTCTGCAGTGAACTCGCTGGGCATCAGTGACGAACTCAAACAGAAGCTGCAAGACGTGATGGTGGACAGACACAAACTAACGCTGGGAAAAACACTCGGAGAGGGTGAGCATGGCTTCATATCCAACAATGGCTTTACAGCCTTAGTTGTACACCAGGCATGTAAAATAATGTGTGTGTGTGTGTCTGTGTGTGTGTATGTAGGTGAGTTTGGCTCTGTTATGGAAGGCCTGCTGACTCAAGAGGACTCGGTGCTTAAAGTAGCAGTCAAGACGATGAAGAGTGAGTTTTGGGACACAACATATGAAGATTGTTCTTCGCTGGTTTTGTGTATACTTTTTATAATGATTTATAACATTTAATAGGTAGAATGGCTAAAATTCTAGTAGTATCACAGCTCAAAGTACCTTGAATTCAGGTCTACCAGCCTTAATGTTGGATATTCCAAGTTAATGACTAAGCACTCTTGTAAGTCACTCTGGATAAGAGCGTCCGCTAAATGCCGTAAATGTAAATGTAATATTCATCAAAATCCTCTTTATCCAAGCCTTGAGCTTCATACTCAAGCTTCATACTCATTTTATTTTATTTTATTTTCAAATAAGCTCTTCTTTATTTTTTCAGTTGCTATTTGTACACGCACAGAGATGGAGGACTTTCTGAGAGAAGCAGCCTGTATGAAAGAGTTTGACCATCAGAATGTCATGAGGCTACTAGGTAAGAAAAGCAAATCTTTCACCAAAAGAAGCATTTTCCTACAAACGAACTGGATCTGATTTGGGATGGTAACACCCCAATGTTGATTACACTGATCAGACATAACATTAAAACCACCTGCCGCTATTGCGTAATTCCCGTTCTGCTGCCAAAACTGCTCTGACTGGTCGAGGCGTGGTCTCCACAAGAGCTCTGAAGGTGTGTTCTGGTATCTGGCACCAAGATGTTAGCAGCAGATCCTTTAAGTACCGAATGTTTTGAGGTGGGGCCTCCATGAATTTGACTTGTTTCTCCAGTACATTCCACAGATGCTTTTTGGATTGAGATCAGGGGAAGTTTGAGGCCAACACTTTGTCATGTTCTTCAACCCATTCTTGAACAGTTATTGCAGAGACCACTGCCATTAGGGAATACTGTTGCCTTGAAGGTGTGGGGAGAGGGGGGGTCGGGGTAAACTTGGTCTGCAACAATGTTTAGGTAGGTGGGACATGTTAAAGTAACATCCACATGCATGTCAGGACCCAAGGTTTCCCAGCAGAACATTGTCCCGAGCATCACACAGCCTCCGTCAGCTTGCCTTTTCCCCAGTCTTCATCATGGTGCCATTTCTTCCCCAGGAAAGCAACGCACATCCACATGGCTGTCCACCTGATATAAAAGAAAATGTGATTCACCAAACCAGGCCACATTCTTCCATTGCTCCATGGTCTAGTTCTGATCTAGCCCCATATGCATTAACATGTGATGCATTATGTGTTCTGGCACTATTGTATTATAGCCAGCATTAACTTTTTCAGCCGTTTGTGCTACAGTAGCTATTCTAAGGGATCGGACAAGACAGGCTAGTCTTTGCCCCCCACAGACATCAGCGAGCCCTGGGAGTCCATGACCCTGTCACTGGCTCACTGGTTATCCTTCCTTGGCCTACTTTTGGTAGGTACTAACCACTGCCTACAGTTTGACCCTTGTTAATGTCGGTCAGATCCTTACACTTGCCCATTTTTCCTGCTTCCAACACATCGACTTCAAGAACTGACTATTCACTCGCTGCCTAATATATCCCAGCCCTTGACAGGTGCCATTGTAGTGGAACAATGTTATTCACTTTACCTGTCAGTGGTTTTAAAGTAATGGCTGATCACTATATAATGTTAATCAGAGTGAAAGACTTGTATAATAGTTTTTAACTTGCCAATATATGTTAAAGGTTCGTAATTAAGGGTTAATGTACAATAAGCCAGTCATTATTGTGAAATAAACCCAGACAGTGTAATGCAGGTCTTTAATCACCTTTTTTAAAGCACTTTTACTAATATGCATTGTCCAAAAGCAGCTTTACAAAGACCTTAAATCCAGATACAACTTTTAAAACGACGCTGGAAAGAAAAAAACTCACTGAGATGATAGGAGGAAGAAACCTAGAGAGGAACCAGACTCAAAAAGGAACCCGTCCTTAATCGTGTGGCACTGGATAGCGCAATAATAAATAATCCCGTCTATAACTCTGTGCTATATAGTAAAAAAAACTGAGCATATTGATTGCGTGCATGTTTCTACGGTGGTCTTATTCCTATGTGATTTTGCTACAGTATTATATAAGAGCCTAGGATTACTATTATTACCTTCTGTTAGAGTGGAGATGTTGATCTAGCAGCAGTAAGAACGTTTCTATAGCTCAAGAGGCTCTCCTGTTTGAAATACTACCAATTCAGTTTGACGCCATTTACGCTCTAATCCCCGAGCAGTCTGTTTTAAGGCGTGCATGTGATCGTCCAACCAGAGTGCGAATTTTTTCCATCCAACTATTTTTCTTTTAACAGGAGCAACATTATCCAGACTGTAGCGAAACGTTGACTAAATAAACCTCAGTGGCTTGGTCAATAAAATGATGTGAATGTACATTTGATGCAGTAGCAAGGCAAAGAGATTATATTTTATTATATTATAAAGAGATTATAAGATCAATTTTAAACAAGATGAGACAGCTTCAGACTGTGGAGGTGTAACTAAAGTTTCTGTATTTATTAGATCAAGTGTGTGATCACCATTATGAGTGGGTCCTATTACATTCTGATTTATTCCTTACCGAGTGTAGAATGGACACAGACGCTGTTCAAAGAGGGTCTTGTGGATTATCATAATGAATATTAAAGTCTCCAACAATTAATGTTTTGTCGAGCCAGTGTAAACTTTTTCAGCAGTTTGTACTACAGAAGCTATTCTATGGATCAGACAGCCTAGTCTTTGGCCCCCACAGACATCAGTGCGCCCTGGATGTCCATGACTCTGTCACTGGCTCACTGGTTCTTCTTACTTGGCCTACTTTTTCATTGGTGCTAAGCACTGCCTACTTGTTTTGGAGATGCTCTGACCCAGTCGTCTAGCCATCACAGTTTGACCCTTGTTAATGTCGGTCAGATCCTTACACTTGCCCATTTTTCCTGCTTCCAACACATCAACTTCAAGAACTGACTGTTCACTCGCTGCTTAATATATCCCAGCCCTTGACAGGTGCCATTGTAATGCAAAACATACATTTGATACATTTGTACATTTGTACATTTGATACAGTAGCAAGGCAAAGAGATTATATTATGACTAAGATACATTTTAAATGAGATGAGACTGCTTCAGACTGTGGAGGCGTAACTAAAGTTTCTGTATTTATTCGATCAAGTGTGTGATCACCGTTATGCTTTGTCTACAGAAACAACCGGGTCCGAGGTGAAATCACACAGTTCATTTGATTATTAAAGCAACAAAATTGACCAGGCTTCCTTCTGCGGATTGATATAACTGGACGTAGTCCTTCAAATTCTGTGATCTGCGTCCATAGCAACGCCCTGTCATTCAGAGCGGCAGTCTGCTTTTCAGAAGCAACAAACCGCAAAATTTCCGTAATTGACCAATCAGAATTGATTATACAGAAAAGAATATTCATTTAAAAAAGGAATTATAATATGCATGTTATTTGATAAAGATGGATATTGGAACCTATGTGTGTGTGTGTGTTTTTGCAGGAGTGTGTTTGCAGACTGTGGAGAGTGAAGGCTTTCCATCTCCTGTGGTGATTCTGCCCTACATGAAACACGGTGACCTGCACAGCTACCTGCTCTACTCAAGACTCGGAGACTCGCCTGTAGTGAGTGTCTGATCTGCATTTCACACACACACACACACACACACACGTATACATGTACACTTCCTGTAAAAGCCTTTAGGAATGGATATAAGGCTGAAAACGGATAACAAGAGGCAGCTTTTATAAGCAAATATAGTGCTATACACCATTAACAAAAAATACATACTGAACACAGTGTGAATCCTGGAATAATTAAAAATAGGAAAATATCTATTGTTAAAGCTCTGTCTAAATCAACAAATCATATTCTATCATTCATTTCCATTTGGAATATTCATAGAACTGAAAGGTTCAAAATATATGATAATCCAGGCTTTGAACTATGAAGTTTTGCTAATGGACCCTGAAATGATTTATTTCTCAGTCTTGTCCTTTTCCCAGAATGTTTTCCCTTTTAATTCTTCACATCTTCAGAAAAGAATTGCCGTTCATCATTTGTGACCTGAAATCAGATCCCTGTGTTGCTTTCATACTCGCTCCCTATGACACACTGCTATTTTATACTGTATATCACCCCTGTTAAAATTGGACCCTAATGGATTACGACATTATTTTCATTCATGGAAAAATGTTTTTTTAATGTGCTGCACTGTGACCATCTATTGATTTTGAATGAATGTACTCTACCGCCCCCTCATGTACAGTAAAGGGTACAGCATATTTTCATGGTCTCTAGGGAGATCTCATCTACAGGGTGTCCCAAAAGCCATCATACATAGAGAAAATGGGAACTGTAGCTAAATGTACCTTTATTCATTACAGCAAAATATTCATTACACAATAAAAAAAATATTTACAAAATATTCTGTTGGCATATTAAAAATATAAAATATAATAGAATATAAAATACAATGTTTGTTTATTTTTCCTATGTATGAAGACTTTGGGGAGACCCTGTGATTACCTTGTTGCAGAAATTTTCATCTTAATTTTTTTTTTTTTTTTTTGCAGTATCTTCCATCTCAGATGCTGGTGAAGTTTATGACAGATATCGCTCGAGGAATGGAGTACCTGAGCAGCAAGAACTTCATCCATAGAGACTTGGCTGCACGTAACTGCATGTTAAATGAGAACATGAACGTGTGTGTTGCTGACTTCGGGCTCTCTAAGAAGATTTACAATGGTGATTACTACAGGCAGGGCCGCATCTCAAAAATGCCTGTTAAATGGATTGCAATTGAAAGCCTGGCAGACAGAGTGTACACCACCAAGAGTGATGTGGTAAGCCAAACGTGTGTTTGGTGTGTGTGTGTGTATGCCTGTGTAAAAAAAAAAAATCTCCTCTAATTACTATGTGTACAAGTTGGAGTATTAGCAATAATCTTTTTTTTATCACAATCTTACAAATATTACAATATTGCAAATATTACATTAATTAACATTAACTACCATTAATTTATTTTAATCAAAGAAAGTATAAGTAATAATTTATACTTTATATTATTTTGATTATTATTTATATATCTTTAGATTATTATTATTATTATTATTATTATTATTATTATTATTATTCAATGGAATTTACGTAAAGGAATACAGAATTTTTTTATTAATTTGAAAAAATAATAATATACAAAAAATTCAAACTGCAAAACCCCCAAATTATAACATTCCACAGATGTTTTGAAATAAATAGTTAATAAATAATAGATAAACACAGTATGGTGTAAATACAGACATAATACAGACAGATAAACTGTGTGTATCTTTTATCAGTGGTCCTTCGGCGTGACAATGTGGGAAATAGCTACACGTGGTCAGACTCCATACCCCGGTGTGGAGAACAGTGAGATTTACGACTACCTGAGACAAGGAAACCGCCTGAAACAGCCTCCGGATTGCCTGGACAGCATGTGAGTGCATTTTTCTGGACAGATATTTTAATAGCAGACACATAATTCTGGATATGTGCACATATTTATGTTGTATCGTAATACCGTTCCTCCAGATACTCCTTAATGTTCTCCTGCTGGCTGCTCAGCCCGAAGGACAGGCCGAGCTTTGAGGTCTTGCGTTGCCAACTTGAGAAAGCCTTGGACGAGCTTCCGGACCCGCAGGACCCTGACGAGATCCTTTACGTCAACATGGATGAGTCGTCAGGAGAGGTGGGGGCCGTCGGGGGACGGGAGCCCAATGTCGCCGGTGGCTTGTGCTCTCTGGGGCCACTGAAGGGCACAGAATCTGTGGCGACGGCAGAGATTCACCAGCCAGGCCGCTACGTCATCTGCCCCCAACACGAGAGCCAGCGCCTGCTCAATGCCGATTCGCTAGAAAGCCTGAATCTCACAGGCTCCACGCCGACATTATTACTCCAACCGTCCGCTCGTGCAACTCCTGTGCCGACCTCTGAGATGAACACTTCTGACGAGAGAGAGGGCCCGGGGGGCAAGAGAATAATGTGGTAGAGACGCTTATACTGAGCGAAAGACAGTGGACGTATACAGGCATCGTACTGCCTAATCAGTTAGGCTGGAGAAGGATTGAGTTAGAGCTTTCTCTTTTGTCCCATTTCCACATTTACCCTGACATTCCATAAACAAACCTTTATTGTACTGTACGTCTACCACATCCAGTGTTGTTCCCAAGTCGTCACACATGGCGAAAGGTTGGATTGTAAATGAGGTTTTGACGTTCTTCTTAGCGTCCTCAATGTCTACTTTCTCCTGACTTCACACACTTCTGATTCTGGTGTGGTTGAGGGATTTCTGAATTTCCAACTTTTCCACCCATCTGTCTTTATTAACCGATTTGTTCTGATCAGGGTCACAGTGGATCTAGAGTTTCCTGGGAACACTGGGCATGGGATGGCAATATACCCTGGCCGACAGGGCAGAACACACACACACACACACACACACACTATGTATGCTTTTTGGAGGTGGGAACAAACCAGAGACCTTGGTGGAAACCCACAGAGCGGTAGCAATACTATCGCCGTGCCACCCAAATACACGGTGAAAGGTGCCATGAAGTCATGGCCTCACCATTGCATTTGTATAATCCAGTCAAACCAAGTAGCAAACAATAGCTGTAACAGTCATATTCTCCTGATTGAAGTTTTCACCTAGTGCAAGCCCTGTTAAAGCCCCGTAAAAGACCAATCCACATCAAGACTGCTGACACACACAAACGTCTACCTGTTGAAAATAAAAGCCATTCGAAAAGCTAAATGGTGGCATTAACCGTCATCGGAGAAGAATCTGATAAGCTAACATAACACCAAGCTAAAGTAGCGCATGTGAATCCTCATTCGGAGATCCTCAGGAGATACTAGCTCTAGAGCCATTTATTAATAAAGCGTGGATGTCGATGGCATGAGAGCAGCTTTCACCAGCAGATCACTGCCAATCTGTAGAAGGGAATCAAACACCTTTAAGCCTCTTTTCACTTCATGATTGCTTTGAGATTCCATTTGATTATTTGTGGGGGGTTTTTTTCTGTAGGTACAGCATGCCTCTTCAGATCTCATCAATCCAACATTTCCAAAGACAGAAACCTTAGCCAACTTGAAGCACTTGTGGCTTTCTATATAAGCCATAGACTGAAAATACCACGTAAAAATGTTTTAACAGTGAGTTAGGAAAAAAAAACAAAAAACAAATGTAAATCTAGTCTAATCTAAATCGGATCTAAATCTTTATATAGATTTGCTCTGAATGGGAAAAAAAATTGGGATACCGTTTAAAGAAATTCTGCCACTTTAACTGTCTACCTACCTGGCAGTAGAATAATGGAATTGTGAAATGAATACACACTTCATACAAAAGGTATTTTCTGATTATGTCTGAGACCAGTTTTATGGTTTCTGTAACAGTGGTTAACATGGGATGTTACAAAACTGCCTAAATAGGTACTAGGTAGGACATGGTTAGGACATAACGACCGGGCCGGGTACTGCCATGATATAGCAGGTCCTCGACTCAAGCACAGTATTATTTGTGTTTGTTATATTGTTGTTTTGTAAATATGAAATCGTTGCACTAATCATTTTATCGTTTTTTTTTTGTGTTCTTTTATTTCGCATATCGCATTCCTTTTTTCCGACATCCCTCTTAGCGCAGGGTGTTTGTACTTTTTATGTTAAAATAAAATAAATATGAAAAATTGTGTCACTGATAGTATTGAAAATGGAAACACCAAATTTTTTTTATGGTTTTTTTTTTTGGTTGCTTGTTTGTTGCTGTGTTTTTACAAGCTCAGAAATCAAAGAATGTGCGTTCATTTTCCATTAACTTTGTGGTTCCAACAGATTTTGCTACTTTTTTTCAAGCCCATGTTGAACTATGTGAATTTGTATGTGTCAAAATTCAAACTTGTCTGTTACCAGAACAAAGCTGGAAACCACATTTAAAGTTTGCATTCGATTACGTTACAGTTAGGTACGTTATACACACGCTTCTCACGCCTTCCACACGTCTGTCGCTGTCATGATCTTGACATATTTACATACATTCATTGACTCCCCCCCCCTTCCCCAACATAATGAAAAGCATCTTCTCTTCTGTTGTATATTCAAGACCTTTTGCAAGTTAGATCCGTTTACATGAAATAACATTCATGGTCAGTTAAACAAGGGTTATTTTTTTTCCCCACATCATAAGCTGTGCATACTTTGGTACAAAATTATATTAGATTATATCCATGCTCACACTTCAGAGTGCCTTGGGAAAGCCAGTATTTTGCCTTAAGATACTTCTTTAATATGTAGCATTAGGCATTTATGTCTAGGTCTTATTAATGTGGCTATTTTTATGTTTTTTTGTAAGATTTTGATACGCTTTTATATGAAATAAATGCTATCTGCACAATTCATAAATCGCAAGATTCATTGTTACATCAGCGAGTGCTGGCTCTACGTTTTACAGTCTGATTGCATAACGTCTTGGATTTATTACTAACAAAGGTCAAACTTTGAAACTTAGTTTCCTCCTGTCTTGTAAGGTTATATAAAGCATAGATGCAAAATGGCTTGGTCTGCTGAGGTAAGCCTAAACAGACTTTTGAATTTTAGCAGTTTTCCTTTCCTGGATTAATATTTTGTTACATTTTGTTAAGTAATGTATTGGTAGTTTATATAATTTACTTAATTGATCACCACCTGACTGAGGTTTTTGCCCTTTGAATTTCTTCAGATCTATTCCTTTTCTGTGCTTTTATCACTAACAGATAAAGGACATTATTGGTTGTGGGAAGCTTGGAGACTTAATCGAATTCTCTTATCATATCCCATTGGTTTTTCACACTGGGGGGTATATGAGGGAGATGGACAAGTCATCCATTTCGCAGTTGCAGGTAACAAGCACATGGTGCTGCACAACTTTACTTCAGACACGACTACACCACTGGACTTTACTTCAGACTGGACTACACCACTGTAATCTACATCAGAGTACACTGCACTACTGCAAACACATTATATACTGTACATACAGGTGTTAGACAATGAAACTGAAACACCTGTCATTTTAGTGGGGGAGGTTTCATGGCTAAATTGGACCAGCCTGGTGGCCA
>JAOTRJ010000024.1:11440259-11452555 GCA_028564905.1 Leptodoras praelongus | reverse complement strand
TGAGAGTTAAGGGCCTTGCTCAAGGGCCCAACAGTGGCAGCTTGGTGGTGCTGGGGCTTGAACCCCCAACCTTCTATGCATAACCCAACACCTTAACCACTGAGCCACCCCTGCCCCATTTAGAATGTGTGTTACTTACTGTACCTAATTACTAGTTTTAAAAGACACTGCGTTGATATAGTAGAATATAGTAGCAAGCAAGCTCATTGTTTCATGAGACACAAGTCAATACATGAACGAGACACAATGAAATGAATGATTTTTCTTATTTTATTGAGCCATTCTTTTAGCAGATTTTGACAACACTGAAAACACTATGTCAAGCATTTAAGAATGTTATACAAATTGCTTACTGTAGCATGTGCTTGCTATAGTATAGATTCACTGGAATGGCATGCTGTAAGACAGACAAAGGTCCAGTTTTTGCATCAGCCCATGTGGTGAATGGAAAGTGCAGAAGTCTTGAAGAGACCCGGAGTGATGGCAGGCCTTACAGGCCCAACTGATGATAACAGCATGTAGGGGAATAAAGCTGAACGCCTTTAAGACTGCATTATGGGTATAAAGGTAGATAAGAGTGTTTATGACCTGAAAGCCCTCTCAATGGTACGGAAGATATCATTCAGCTGGGGCCTGAGCTCGTTAGCCAACGTCTTGAGCTTCTCCTGCAGCTCTCCACTTTCATACTTGCTGCGAAGATCAGTAAAGACACCTTCAATCTGCTCCCTGTACTCCTGGGCATGGGGTCCAAATGTGGACTTCAGCTCCTCAAGGCCCTTGGTCAGCCTGTTGCGAATGGTTTCAACAATGGGGGTCAGCTTGGACTTGGTCTCCTCCACGTTGACCTTGACTTTCTCCTGCAGCTCTTTGATTACAGGCTCAACCTTGGACCTGAATTCTTGTATCTGCTGGCTTTTCTTCTCAGTGTACTCCTTCAGCACTGGCTCCAGCTTCTCACGGTACTCATCGAGATGCTTCTTCACAACCTGACGCAGCTCCTCACGCTTAGGCTCCAGCTCCTTGCGCAGATCCTCTAGATCATGGGCAACCCTCTCACGGACACCAGAAAGGGCATCAACAATCTGGGGTCCGATCCCCTCACGGATTGGGGCAAGGGATTCAGAGGCAGACTTGAGCACGGTCTCGATGTTGTCCAGGCCCTGAGTGAGGCGAGCCCTATGCACAACAGCAAAAAAATTAAATGAAAAATGAAAAAACATGACACATCAAATGTTAAGTTGAGAGCAAGGGTCAGTATCCACAAAGTATCAATGATGAATGCTAGTTTTAAATCTTACTTGTAGTCTTTAAACTCAGCATCATCAAGATGGGCAATAGCTTTTTGTGCTGTATCCTTAACCTGGTTGAGGTAGGTTATCACCCCAGCTCTGATGTGCTCATACTGAGATGGTGCGTCTGCCTGCAGGAATCGTGCCTGGCAACCTGGAGAATCATTTTAGTAAGAATTTGTTCATTTTCTTAAAAGCAGAATGCAAAGTTTACTGTGATATGTAACTTTCTTTACCTGCAGCCAGCAGAACAGCTAGAGCTAGAGCCACAAATTTCATGATGGTTCTGTAAGGAGAAAGGGAAATAGTCAGCATCTGAGGAGTTGATAATTGCATTAACTACAAGGACAGACAACAAAAGGACAAATAAGCAAGACATCAAAACTACTCATGATATCCCAAATTAGTCTCATTTGGTATGTCAATCTAAATAAATTAATTAAATCCTTTGTTTCGTCATTTATACAGGGTAAAGACCAGGCAAAATCATATACTGTGCTCTATATGGCTATAAGTGAATTCCCGATCCCTGTGCAGCTATGTTGCAGACCTGTGAGTTTTTACACTTTTGCTAAAAGCAGTACAACTTGACCTGACTTAACAATTCAAACACCTTTTTGAAATCAGTCAAAACCATTCCTCAGGATCTACAGAAAAAAAGGTTATCCTCGACCTACCTTTTGACCACACAGGTCTGGAAGAGACTGAGGAACTTAAGACAGAGGTAGCCATTTTATAAGGCCCTTGGAAGGGGGAGGGAGCAGCCTGAAGGTGTGAAAGTGCCTCCGTGGAGCTGGACCTCAACCCTCCCACCCCATACAATAATCCATTGGAGGAGCTGGGAAGTGTAAGCAATCAATAGAGCTAAAAAGTGCTGTCCTCAGTGACTTCTCTTTTAATACAGATAATGTGAATGAGCTCTTTCTTGATGCTGTCAAAACACCATCAGTTTTGGAGGTTTTATAGACTACTGGATGAGAAACAAAGTTAGAAGAATGCAAATATTCTAACCAGACATTTGTTGGAAAAATATTTTGTCAGCATTTTGTGTCATATATATCCTATTAAAGCAAGAATTAACATATCTGTGTTTCTGAGGAAGCTGCATGTCTGATACAATGGCACCAAAGCACTACTTCAACACAAAGTATTGTTTCTTAAGTTGAAGCCTGTATAAATTGGATTGGACTGATTTGGTTTTAACAGCAAGCCACAGTGGGTGATATCTGTTGTTTTATATCAGGGAGTGAATTGTAAATTTGATCACGTTTAATTATCATTGCTATATGACATACACTGAATATCCAAAAGGATATTGAGACCTGACCATCACACCCATATGTGCTTGGTGAACTCCACTCTTTTGGCCAAGCTTTCCATTATAAATTGCTAGAAGCCTTTTCTTTGTCTCATATGCATTACTGCACAGTGAAAATTGAGCTTTCACTGGGCTTGAACCCCTGATCTTCTGGGCCGCAACACAGAATCTTAGCCTTTGAGCCACCACACCCCTTAGTGAGGTTGGGCACTTATGTTGGGTGAGTAGATCTGGGTAGCAACCCAGAACCTTAGCCTTTGAGCCACCACACCCCTTAGTGAGGTTGGGCACTGATGTTGGGTGAGTAGATCTGGCTGGCAACCCAGAACCTTAGCCTTTGAGCCACCACACCCCTTAGTGAGGTTGGGCACTGATGTTGGGTGAGTAGATCTGGCTGGCAACCCAGGTCCTTAGCCATTGAGCTACTACACCCCTTACTGAGGTTGGTGGTTGAGGTCAGACCTCAGGCCACTTGAATACTTCCACTCCATCATTGGCAAACCATGTCTTTATTGGCTTGCTTTATGCACAGGGCACTCTCATGCTGGAACAGATTTGGGCCTTTTAGTTCCTGTGAATGGAAATCTTAAAGTTCCAACATAAAAATTCATTCTAGAAAATTGTGTGCTTTCAGGGAAGTCCTGAATGGTCATATAATGTATCACAGTGACAAATAATTTACTTTTTTACAGAGTGCATGTTTCCTTAAACAAACCAGGTAAACATTCTATGGACTTTTGGAGTTCATCCCCTGTAACACTCTTTTTCTCCATCCTTCTTTGTTTTTTTTTTTTTCAGATAGCTTTTCAATTGATTGCATTTGAAAAGGGCATTGGGTCCAAGCTCAAAGCCATAAAGGAAGAATGTCGCAATTTTCATGGAACGCACTGTCACTATATCAGTGCGTTAGACGTGCTTGCCAGATTTTCTGTATGCTGTGGCAAAATGGGTTAAAGGGTCCTTTTGCTGATCACTCCACATGGACTTTGAGGCTTCTATGTATCTAGAAAATATCTTGCACCGTTTTTTTACATAATTAAAAAATTGCATGGTAATACATTAAATAAGGCTTTATTGAAGGCACAGCATTCTGTCTACAGCCTAGCTTGGTTGTGCTGTCCGTTGTGACAGAGAAATTAATCATTAACCTGCAGATGCAGAAATAAAAATCAGCTGTGTTCTGGATATCTTTATAGACACGATGTATCTCCTTATTGCTTTGCAGAGACGTGATGACATTTTTTTTTGTTTTCTAAACTGTCAGACAGCACAGTCTGACCTTAACTGTGATATAATATGACATCATAAGCCTGACGGTTTTGATAGGCAGTGATCAGGGAAAAGTGCATGAGTAAAAATCATAATCATGAGGGCAGAGTGAAAATCTGAATGTCAGATGACTTCTTGCTTCCTCATGCTTAAGCATTTTACTTACTTACTTATTTACTTTTTCCCCAGAAAATCTAGGTTCATGCAGCAGTTGAAGTATATCTTTACCTAGGGGTCACTATCCAGTACAGACATTGAGTACAGTATCCATAATAGAATTTGATGCACAATACAATGTACAGCAACAATGCAGTCAATTTCTACCATGAGCACTGGCGACTTGCGACTAGGTATTCCATATCACGGTTTACATTGCTTACATGACAGGTTTTCAGCATGCACATTTTAATGTGTATAAATGTACTGAAGTTATGCATGTGAAATAAGATAAACTAAAGATAAGCATGCTTTTGTCTGCAGGAGCTATTTAGCATCTCCGACTACAGGGTGCTTGTCTCTTTTGTCAAGCCTACATGCTATGAGACCAATTCAGCCGATTGATCTTTTAGTGATAGGGCCATCCAGCCAGACGTCTCCAGCTTCATGCTGAGTGTAGGAATGACCAGAGCTGTTAACTCCCCCATCAGCCCTTTTTTGTTTTATCATGAAAAGAGGGATTCACATGCCCCCAGCAATGAGTAAGAGGTTTACAAAGGAAGACTAAAATCCCAAAGGTAGGTGGTGAATGAGAGGCGGGTGAAGACCTAGGTGTGAATGTGATCATCACAGATGTGTTAAAAGTACTGAAAAGGCCAGGGATCAGCTCTAAGGGTGTGCTGAGAGAGAGATTACAGTGGAATGCCTTATTTAAAAATACTAAAATTCAGATACCATTGGTATTGGGTTGGCTAAGAGGAAATATTCTTTAACTAGTCATTTTAGACTATGTTTATTAAAAAAAAAGAGAACAAAATGTTAATCAAAGCTTCAGAAGTCAAAAAATGTAGACTGCGTGTGTGACCATATGATAAAGAGTTAAACCTTTGGCCTGGCATTATCTCAGTAAGGCAGAGAAGCCATCACTGAGGTTGAGTATCTTATCAGTTACACTGGTGTGTTCTTACTGCTTTACTGTCGCTAATCTCATATATTGCTTTAACTGCTGAGCTAAAGGTTTCCCTGATCTAATTTTCCTGCTGTAACTGTTATTAAATGTCATTTATTTCTATGAAATTCATTCAGCGTGTATCAATCATACAGTAAAAAACGAGTTGTTGCTGATTATGATTATTTTCTCAAAAGTAAACTTTACTTTTACGTTAAAATAATCACAAAATAGTCATTTCAGCTATGTGTTTGTATTTGTGTGCATGGTATACTTTGTACACCAGAAACTAATATTTTCTTTGAAAAGTGTGTGTTTAATATATGTGCGTTTGCATGGCATTTGCATGTTTGTTTGTTTGTTTATTATTTTAATATAATTAATTCATTTTTTTTTTAAATAATTTAAAATAACATTTTATGAGACCAGAAATAGAAGAATATGGGAATAGAACAGCGTTAACAAGTTTTGTTGTTGTTTTGTTATTTATGATCAAGTGAAGTAATGGAGTCAAAAACATTACTATTGCTCAACAACCAGCTTTTCCATCAACGTTTTACATGCCAGATATATTAAAGTTTAAATACTGGTGCTATTTGCTTATATTCTCTTGAATCCAAAGATGCAGCCATAAACATTTAAATGTACAGCAATAATCATTTTGGACTTCACCAACTTTTTTAACTATTTAAAGTTAAAAATGAAAAAAAGGGGGAAATGCAACGGCTTTCTATACATTGGCTGTAAGGTAGATGTTTAAACTAGCCACTATCTTTTTTTTTTTTTAAACCAGAATCAGTTCATTGACTTGTTCCCTAGCTCTTGGTGATATGAGCCCTTATGTAACTCATTTAAAGCTTAAACGGTGACATCATCTGTACCAACCTGATCCACTCAGATCCAGGTAACACTGTAGAGTACTGGATCACAGTTATTGCTAGCATATATATTTTTCAAAGTATGACATTATGTATATTGGGTTTTACAGAGGTATATTATTAATCACTCAGTAATTCATTGGTATTAATCCACAGCACTGTTAAACTCTCGACTGTGATTGGACAGAAGGTGTACTACTCCTGGCTGTAATTCAAATCAGCTTTATACGCAGATCAGCCATAACATTAAAACCACCTGCCCAATATTGTGTCACCAAAACAGCTCTGATTCCTCGAATCATGGACTCCACAAGACCTCTAAAGGTGTGCTGTGGTATCTGGAACCAAATCATAGCAGCAGATACTTTAAATCCTGTAAGTCGTGAGCTGGATCTGATTTCTTTCCCCAGCACATCCCACTGGCACTCGATTGGACTGAGAACTGGGGAATTTGGAGTTTGAAGTTAACACCTAGAACTCTTTGTCATGTTCCTCAAACCATTCATGGACAATTTTTGCAGTGTGGCAGAGTGCATCATCCTGCTGAAAGAGGTCACTTCCATTAGGCGATATGGTTGCATTGAACCATTCCACATGGACCCAAGGTTTCCCAGCAGAACATTGCCCAGAGTATAACAATGCCTCCATCAGCTTGCCTTCATCCATAGTGTATCCTAGTGCCATCTCTTCCCCAGGTAAGCGGCTATCCACATAATATAAAAGAAAATGTGATTCATCAGAACAGGCTACCTTCTTCCATTGTTCCATTGTCTTCATGGTCCAGTTCTGATGATCACATGCACATTGTAGGTGCTTTCTGTGGTGTACATGGGCACTCTGATTGGTCTGAGTCTACAGAGCCTGATATGAATTAAGCTGTGATGTGTTCTGACACAGCCAACGCTTTTTTAGTCATACAGTAGCTCTTCTCTGGGGTCCTTGGACTACTTTTGGTAAGTACTAACCACTGTATACTGGGAACAGCCCACAATACCTGCTGTTTTGGAGATGCTCTGACCCATTCATCTAGCCATCACCATTGGGCCTTTGTGAAAGTCACAATTGCTCATTTTTCCTGCTTCAACACATCAACTTCAAGAACTGATTGTTCACATGCTGTTGAATATATCCCATCCCTTGACATGTGCCACTGAAACCAGATAATCAATGTTATTAATTTCACATGTCAGTGGGATCAGTTTATATGTAAGGAGTCTGCACTGGCAGCACTTTGTCACAAAATTGTCAGAAACAGTTTTTCGTGGAGGAGGATTTTCTGGAATTAACTTATTTCACAGAAGTTCCATAACATTAATGGTAACTATACAGTAAATGGATAAAATAGTATGACTTCTTGTGCTTTAAGTAATAAAATATTGTACTTATTGGCCAGTTGGTAAGTACAAGAGGAATAAAAATCTCCAGGATGTGCTGATATAGGAAAATAATCAACACTTGGATGGCAAAAGTAGTTGCTTCTCATTGAGAAGATCCTTTAAGTATTGTAAGTTGCAAGTTGGGCCTTCATGGATCAGACTTGTTTGTCCAGTGCACATTCCACAGATGTTTGATTGGATTGTGATCTGCGGAATTTGGAAGCCAAGTCAATTCCTTGATCCCTTTGTCATGTTTCTCAATCCACTGCTGAATACAGTGTTATTCTCCTGAAAAACACCATTGTCTTAAGGCTTGAAGCCACCACTGAGTTGCCACTGTTGGGCCCTTGAGCAAGGCCCTTAACCCTCCACTGCTAAATGAGATAAATGTAAGTCACAATGTAAGACATAAGAGTGTCTGCCAAATGCCATAAATGGAAATGGAATACCGTTGGTGGTGAAGGGGGTACTTGGTCTGAAATGTTTAAGTAGGTGGTACGTATTAAATTAACATCCACATGAATGCCAGGACTCAAGGTTTCCCAGTAGAACCTTGCCCAAAGGATCAGATTTCCTCCACCAGTTTGCCTTCTTTACATAGTATCCTGGTGCCATCTCTTCCCCAGGTAATCGCCACACACACTCAGTCATCCACATGATGTAAAAGAAAATGTCATTCATCAGACCAGGCCAACTTCTTCCATTGAACTATGGTCCAGTTCTGATGCTCACATGGTTATTGTAGGTGCTTTTGCCAGTGCACAGGGGTCAGCATGTACCGATAAGCAGTAAGCTGTGATGCACTGTGTGTTGACCCAGTTGTATAGCCATCACATTTTGGCCCTTGTCAAAGTTGCTCTGTTCCTTACGGTTGCCCTTTTTTTTTGCTTCCAACACATCAACTTTTGAGTACTCCCTGTTATTCACTGCCTAATATATCCCACCTCATTGACAGATGTCATTGTACAGAGAAAATCAATGTTATTCCCTTCACCTGTCCATGGTTTTAATGCTATTGCTGATTGGTCTATACAGTAAGTGCATAGTGAATAATGCATATTATTCTAGATATTGATAAACATTTAATGTAAAGGTAATTATCACCAAACCACACTATTAAACTCATCAGAATCAGAATTGGCTTTATTTGGCCAAGTGTGTTTACACATACAAGGAATTTGGTTCTGGTTGTTGGTGTCTCTCTAGTGTACAAGTATTTAGAAGATATTGTACATGAAATGTAAAGACAATATACAATAAGCGATAAACAAGCATTATAAATAAGGTGCAAGTGGAGTTGTAGTGTAAACAGCAATGTGCATCATGTCTGGGAATGAATATTATGATGTATGAGTATTTGTATAATTCAATGTCATTGGGCAGTTAATTATGAGGGTGATGGCATGAGGAAAGAAACTGTTTGCTAAAGATCTTCATCAGACCCAGTTGAAGAATGTTCAGAGGCGTTTACCAGGAGTGGGGTTTGAACCCACGAGGACATGCATCCATTGGATCTTAAGTCCAACGCCTTAACCACTCGGCCATCCTGGTACATGCAAGCAGGGAACTGAAACTGGGACAGAGCTACATATCATGCTGCATTACATAGCAATGACCATTATTTATAAAAAGTACCAAGTTGAAGACCTCTGCCCTGAACTCAACCCCTGGAACACTGACTGCACTCTAGGCCTCCTCACCCTTGGTTGAATAAATACACATCTCTAGAGTCAAAATCTAAGAGAAAGCCCTCCCAGAAGAATGGAGCTTATTATAACAGCACAGAGGAGAATAAATCTGGAATGGGATGTGGAACTAGCACATACAAGTGTGATGACCAGGTGTCCACGAACCTTTGACCATACAGTTTAGCATGTACTTTAATATCTAACATGCAAGGAGTCTTTTGCTTATATGTGTTATGAAATGTGTTCTTACTATTCCCTTTATATTCAAGAAAACAGCACATTTTACTTTTGCAAGGACAGATATGATGTGCTGTTTCTCTAATTTATTTAATGCTAAGAGGTAATTATTATATATGATAATTAATATCATGATGTACGAGTATTATGAGGGTGATAGCATGAGGAAAGAAACTGCTTGTGTGACTGGTAGCTAAAGTTCTAAAGAGTTTACCAGGAGTGGGGTTTGAACCCACGAGGACATGTGTCCATTGGATCTTAAGTCCAACGCCTTAACCACTCGGCCATCCTGGTACACATGTATAGGGGACTGAAACTGGGATAGAACTGCACATATCATGCTGCATTACATAGCAAAGACCATTATTTGTAAGAAGTATGAAGTTGAAGAACTCTGCCCTGAACTCAACCCCTGGAACCCTAACTGCACTCTAGGATGATTTGCAAATCCTTTTCAAGCCATATTCAATTGAATACACTACAACGACAAGATATTTTATTTTCAAACAAATAAACTTTTTTGGATTTTTTTTTGCAAATATTCAGTCACTTTGAATTTGATGCCTGCAACACAAAAAACTGTTGGGACAAGAACAACAAAAGCTAAAAAAAAAACCCACCCGTTTGGAACATATTACAGGTGAACAGGTTAGTTGGAAAGAGGTGAGTGTTATGATTGGGTATAAAGGGAACATTCTACAAGGCTCATTCACAGGCAAGGATGGGGCAAGGTTCCCTTTCCTAACATGCAATCGCAAGGAAATGTAGGGATTTCATCATCTACAGTCCATAATATCATCAAGAGAGAAATCTCTGCAAGTAAACGTCAAGGCCGAAAACCAACAATAAATGCCCGTGACCTTCAATCCCTCAGACAGCACTGCATTAAAAACCAACATCATTCTGTTATTACCGCATGGGCTCAGGAACACTTCAGATTAAAAGGAAAGGTGATGTAACACAGTGCTAAACACACCATTGTCCCAACTGTTTTGGAACTGTTGCAGGCATCAATTTCAAAATGAGTGAATATTTGCAAAAAACAATAAAGTTTATCTGTTCGAACATTGGGTGACACGGTGGCTTGGTGGGTAGCACCATTGCCTCACAGCAAGAAGGTCCTGGGCTCGATCCCCGGGTGGGGCCGTCTGGGTCCTTTCTGTGTGGAGTCTGCATGTCCTCTGGGTACCCCGGTTTCCTCCCACAGTCCAAAGACATGCACATTAGGTTGATTGGCGTCTCTAAAGTGGCCCTAGTGTGTGAGTGTGTGTGCCCTACGATGGATTGGCAGCCTGTCTAGGGTTGTTCCTGCCTTGTGGCCGGCTAGGCACCGGCTCCCACGTGACCCTGAAAAGGAATAAGTGGTCAAGAAGATGAATGAATGTTTGAACATTAAATATCTTGTCTTTGAAGTGTATTCAATTGAATATGGCTTGAAAAGGATTTGCAATTCATCGTTCCTTTTAGCTGTACAAGTCAGTGTGAATTACCTTTAGTGCACTAACAATCATATTGTACAGTTAGCCAATGATTACCACATTTAATTTATTAATAAACAATACGTCATGCATTTTAAGCACATATATTAGAATTAATGTTGAGGAATGTCTGAGAGACAGCCGTGTTAAACGATGCTTCCCTCAGCAGGCTCTCTCTCAGTGCATCTCTCTCAGATCCACTATGGCCCAAAGCTTTGGAACTCTCTTCCTGAGGAGCTCAGAGAAATCTCATCCCTGTACACCATTAAGAAGAGCCTCAAAACCTTCCTTTTTAGATCTGCGTTTGCTTTTTTTTTTCTTTTTTTTAAATTATTATTTTATATTATTTTATATAGTTATGATTATTTTTAAGCTTATTTTAATTTAAATTATACTATGATATTAAATGTTCTGTAAAGCACTTTGAGTTGCATGTATGTATGAAAGGTGCTATACAAATAAAGATTATTATTATTATTATTATTATTATTATCTCAGCAATAATTTAGTTGCTGTTAATGTTTGTTTGACTGTTCTTAAAAATTAAGATAGATGCATATTTTGAGAATCTTCACTACTGTATGTGTCTCAAAAAGGATTTACAAATGTTAATCACAGTTGTTGATTGCCAGAGCGAGGAAAAAGATCAATCTTCTTCATCATGCTGATGACCTTTATCCCAAATCCAAGTCTGCTTTTTACAATAATGTTTTAATGGCTTGAAAAATTTAGAGCAAAAGTCCCAAAAACTGTACACTGGGTTTAATTTGTGGTTTGGAAGCTTATGTGCGAGATGTCCATTTTGACTGTTTGCTGGTCATTTGGATCATGTACTATGTGGGCTGATAAACAAGAAGAAGCTGTCGGTGTGGAACAGAGACCTTGACCCACCACCTACACGGATACAAAGAAGGCCAGAGGGCAGACTGTCAGAAATCAATAGTCAGCTGTGACGCTAAAACATCTGAGGTGATTGTTATGCGAATATGCATAGTATAATAAGTCTACATAAATATATTCCTATATATTTACATGCATTTAATTCATGTACATGCAATAAAAACATTTTAGTGTGTCAGCTACTGGAGCTAGAACTTCAGTGAGAGATCAATCATGAACCCAGTTCTAATATTGTACTAATATTTAGCTTGGCTGTTCATGAAGTCCAACTGTGCTAAAGGCACACAGCACAAATAAACACCCACACAGGAACTGGCCTTTCTGATCTTTACTTCTGGGAACTTTGTTTAAATGCACCACAAAATCGCTGAACGCTGCTGTATGATCTAATAGAGAAAATAAGGAACTTATTTGTGTGTGTTATACTGGTAAAGTTATCAGGCACAGTATTTATAATGAATATTGAATGAAGAGTTCACCGTCTCACCACAGCATGATGATAAAATTGACAAAATCTTGATTTCATCGAGTCTTTATAGCAACTCATATCTACTGGAATAAGCCAGAACGTCTCTCAAACGCTCTGTGAAATTTAAACATGTTAGAATTAACTGTAAACTGAATTTACTAAGCATTGTGTTTTTCATTAATCAATTAAAAATTGTAATTGCTGGCAAGTTACAAGAAGGACCCGGGTTCGATCCCCGGGTGGGGCGACCTGGGAAATTTCTGTGTGGAGTTTGCATGTTCTCCCTGTG
>JAOTRJ010000024.1:11418767-11432526 GCA_028564905.1 Leptodoras praelongus | reverse complement strand
ACCCGGGGATCGAACCCGGGTCCTTCTTGCTGTGAGGCGACAGCGCTATCCACTGCGCCACCGTGCCGCCCGTGCTTCATTGTCTACTAGTGTATTGTGGAATGAGACAACATTTTGTTTGTCATGATGCCTTGTTCCACCTGTTTTATGACTTAAATACCAGCGAAAAGACCAGGGCTGATCCAAAACACGCATACTGTGTTATAGTGAGGCGGAAAATACTTCACTTCTAATTTGTATTAAGCTCAACTTTGCCCCTTCACATTCCATACAGTCGCATACATGACGGGAATACAAAATGTCTGCTTTGTTTGGTCTCATCACTTCCAGTGTGAATGTGGAGTAAATGCTGTCGTAATTCTATACTATCTTAAAGAAGAATTTTTGTTTTGAGGAATCCAGACGCTCAGTAAGCACTGGAACACACTGAAGGCGATGAATGATTATGTAGAAAAAAAAAATAACACACACTTCTGAGACACCTATTTGCAATAAGCAATGCAAGGTTTTTAACCTGACTCACTCATAGAAACAACACACAGTATACATCAGGCATATGTACAGGAAATACAGTACATTTAGTTTCCTCCTTGGAGAAGGCAAGCTTCAGACAGATGTAATTACTACACTTTTACACTAGAGGGCGAACTTGGATTAAAAAAAGGGTCTCCTAGTTGGGTTATGAGAATGATTCACAAAAATGGTGTACAACATAAATGAAGTGAATGAAGCATGTTGTGCTTGAGTCTGCATAATTTCTGCACATTGGTGTGTGAGTGTGTTAGTGTGTGTGTTCTCATACCCATGACCGAAGGGTGAAATGAAGTAAAGGCAGCAGTGCACGCGGTTGTCCTGAATGTTTTTGCGGTTCAGGCCGCTCTCGTCTCTGAAGTACTGCTCAAACTGCTGGTCAATGTAGTCTGCTAGTGACTTCCAGCTCAAATCACACACACACACACACACACACACACACACACACACACACACACACACACACACTAGTTAACTACTAATTAATAAGTCAATTATTATTGTTATTATTAATGCCCATTACTTATTATTCTTATTTCTAATAACTATATTCTTAATAATGCCATTACTTATTATTCTTATTCTTTCTAATATTATTATTAGGGAAATAAATAATTAATAATTATGAATAATTATGAAATAAATAGTAATAATACGAATAAATAAAGTGTTAATATGTATATTATATAAGATCTAAGGTCTACATTTATACATATATTTGGTGGGTAATTAATTAAATATAGTCCCATATTATAATTATTCATTATTAATAATAAATGATTAAAGCACTGTAAAATAACTGATAATGACAATTTATTGATATTTAATGATATTTAACAGAAAGAAATGACATGCTTGGGTAAAATCTAGAATCCCAGTCTTTGTGCCTCTAGCGGAACTATTAAAGGTTCATGTTAAATGGCCACTTTTTCACTCGCTTACTCATTTACAATATAGCCTTTTGCTACAGTGGACATTTCAAACATATTTGGCTGTTAGGCTGCTACCTAATAACGTATTGGATATCCATATGGTTATCTCTGTCTTGTAAACAAACCCCATATAGCTGATTATAGCTGACATGCAAGTATTTCATGTGCAAGCTACTTTAACAACATAAGGTACCTAAAGTAGAAGTGTTAATTGAACATTTCTGCTTCACGAGACACAGTGGAACTTACCATCCACAAAGGGGGCCCCACATTTAAAAAGTTTGAGAACCGCTGGTTTAACTGGTAACAGGTGAGATCGTCAAGACTGAGTATAAAAGGAGCAAAGGCCTAGTTTTTGTAAAACTGCAACAATTAGTATCTTCAACTCAACCCAAATGATTAAAAAGTATACAGTAATTAAAAGAAAAGGTGATGTGACCCAGTGGTAAACGCCTCTTTTGAGTGTGTTGCAGGCACCAATTTCTAATTAAGTTTATCCATCCATCCATTATCTTAATCGCTTATTCCTATTTCAGGGTCACGGAAGAGCCGGTGTCTAGCCGGCTCAAGGCAGGAACAACCCTAGACAGGGCGCCAATCCATCGTAGGGCACACACACACTCATGCACAGTCACACACTAGGGGCACTTTAGAGACACCAACTAACCTAACATGCATGTCTTTGGACTGTGGGAGGAAACCGGAGTAAACCCACACGGACACAGGGAGGAGACTCCACACAGGACCCAGACCACCCGGGGGATCGAACCCAAGACCTTCTTGCTGTGAAGCCACAGTGCTACCCACCGAGCCACCGTGTCGCCATAAATTAGTTTATATTTAACAACTAGATTTAAGTTTATCATTGAAAACACTTAAAATATTTTCTTTGTTCATTTGTATGTTAAATAAAGGCTCAGTTGAATTAACACATTACAGATGATAGAATTAATTGCATTATTAGACAGAGTGCCACTTAATTTGGAAACAGGGTTTATAGAATGAACCAGATTGGTACAGATTCCTTGTATTTCGCTACAGGTTTACTTTTCTAAATATCACAATATTAACAGAAAACAGAACTCGTACCACTCGGTGTTGTTCACTGCATCCCCAAAGCCTGGTGTGTCAACGATGGTGAGCTTGAGCTTGACGCCCTTCTCCTCGATGTCCACTGTGTGCTTCGTGATTTCCACCGTCTGGGTGATCCGCTCTGGAATGAAAGCAGGCTAATCTTAAGTACATACTCGAAGTGCGTATTTAATCTCTCATGAAGAAATACTGAAAAAAAAGGGCAACAGCAGAAATGTTACTCGGTCGGCTGCTGATACGGTGAACTAAGCATTTCTTCCTTTCAGCTCTCAACTAGCTACTGGCTATTTGCCCTATTGGCTTTGGTTGCTAAACAAATGATTCCATCTGAAACGTCTTTCTGAAAGCAACATGCTCTATTACTATTAAGTAACAACTCATTTCCTTTGCAAGCTTAATACTAGCTTATACAATCATATTCTCTGACTTTGTTAATACAGGGCATTAAAAACTTTGCTCATTTGTGTGCAAAATAAAGTTTCTGGGGAGCTAATACATGGAATTTGGGGAACATACTGAAGAATTCCCTTGCATAATATATTCAGGATTTGACCGCATCTGGATTACCTTCAGCATTGAGAAGTTTTCTGTCTTTGTAGAGATCTGTGAGGAAGAGGCTGTTGACTAGGGTGGACTTGCCCAATCCAGACTCCCCTGAAAGAACACAAAGGGAGCCAGTGAGAAGAAACAGAAAGAGTGAGGCACCCCAAGGAAACAGTAGACTCCTCAGTAGAATTACAATAAGGTCGACAATTTTACCTGCTACCATCAGAGTGAAGTCGAAGCCCTTTTTAACAGATTTGCGATGCACTTGATTTGGTAAGGTTGCAAAGCCCACATACTCTTTATCCTGGTCCTGCTGAGTAAAAGAAAATTACATAAAGAGAAAAACAGAGAGAGGAGAGAGAGAGAGAGAGAGAGAGAGAGAGAGAAAACCTGTAGTTAGCTGTAACATAGAATGAACTTTTAGACAAAAAAGCCTGGCAAGAAACAGAACTGAATGTGGTATTTCAGAAAATTACATAATATGGGATCCCTTCAGCTCTTGGCTATTTTAAGCTCAACAGCAATGCAGAGTTACTCTGTAGTTGGGAAACCAAATGGTGACAAAACTGGGTGGATATAACAGAGGGCATAAAAAGCAGCCACCTTTAATTAGATCAAATTAAAAGGTGGAAAGGACCACCAGCATTTTACACATATGCAATCTACAGCATTTCAGGCATGCCATTAAATATCCAAAGCCACAATGTTCTCCCCAAAAAGAACGTACAACTCTGAAGCACTCAACCCATCACAGGACATCACACACATACACAGTCCCGGGCTTGAACTTTAACCATGCCAGAACTCAACCCAGACAGTTACAGTATGTTAATCATCCTGAAGCAAATTTCACTATCCAAAATAACACTGAACTTATTTCTCATTCATGTATCATTGCATTGCTCTTTACATTTTTAAACAGACTCTTGTGTTTATGTTACATTATATTACAGTTGACAGCCAAGAAAAAAAAATATGATCTACATTTTCAGTCTGCTATTCTATTCCCTAGGATAGGAGGCCTGAACTACATGCAAGTTCATTTTAAGTTAAATTTGAAAGTAATTCAATGACTAATTATTCAGGAAATGGCAAGTGCCCATGTAACCAAACTCTAAATGCAAGGAATTTTACTCAGAATAAATATTGATGTAACTTTACTTTGGAACTGTAATGGGGTACACTACTATAGAAAAACATTGCAGGGTTGCAAATGTCTGTTTTGGATTTCCACTGTAATGTGTCTGAGCTAAAGCTTGTAGTTGTAACGTACACCAAGTTATGAAAATCCATTCCTTGCTTAAACAGATTTTTGATGGCTTCTGCCAAAAGGCAATGGCTTATGTTATTTTACAGCAATCATTCCAAACAAGAACTTGCATCAACCCAGCTCTTGGTACAATGAGAACTCACTGAAACATTGACTCATTCATTCATCTTTAGTAACCACTTTATCCTGGTCAAGGTTGTGGTGGATCCAGAGGGTACGAGGCAAGATTAAACCCTGGACACTCATTTACACACGAACCAATTTGGAGCAGCCAATCCACAATCCACAGGGAGTTGGGAGGAAGCCAGCAAACCCACAATAAACCCACACAGACCCAGGGAGACTATGCAAAACTCTACACATGGTAATCTGACCTTAAGAAGGAGCCGGGGACCCTGAAGCTATGAGGCAATTTGGTTCCTGTGTCTAAGTGAAATCCTGCCTTTAAACTGATGTCCCAATGCCAAATCCAAAAACTCAAAACAATTCACTCACACTATGGCCAATACTGGTAAACTGCAACTGAAATCATCCTTAAAAACAACTCATGCTTAAGATAAAAATTATTTGTTTGATTCAAATGCATTTTGGATCGTGAAAATTCCTCCTCTCTGTTTCAAGACCTACACTATGTCTCCCAGCATTACCTCGGTGGAGTCATAAGGGTCATAGCAACCCCATGGACTCTTTGGTCTGGAAGGGCTGATGGGTGATGGGCTGAAAGGAGGTGGCAGATCCACATATCCAGGCCAAGTGTTGTACTTGGGATCAGGCTCAGCTTTGCCTAGGGTTCTGCATAATGCAGGAAGCCTCAAAAATGTGGGTGGTCCCCCTGTGTTGGGACTCTCATAATCTTCTTCAGCCTCACAAGAGACAAGCAGGTGCCTCTCTCTTACAGAGTGGTGTCCCATGATATTCTCCAGCTCAGAAAACTCTGAATCTTCCTTGGTGTGGCTTGAGATCTGGGGGTAGTTTTGATGTGGCAGAGGTTGATGGTATGATTGGTCAAGAAAGAATTGTATAAGGGGGGTGTTGATTGGGAAAATAGGGTGGGTCAAGGGCAGAAGAGAGTTAGTGGTTAAAAGCAACATGGTTATAAGGAACAAACAATAAAATAACACTCTTGGGGCCTCTTATGTACTCTAGTCTCTAGTACTCTACTCTTATGTCAAATTCAGTAAGTAAAATGAACATTTGTTTTCAAAGAAAATGTTCAGGAAAGTTAGTAGCACAAGCAACAGTCACTATATACACATTATAAAATATATATATATACACAAAATAAAAAAAAAATCAAATAGTACACTGGATAAATGAGGTCCATGGGTGACAGAAAAAAATGATATATGGCTTCTCAAAGGTATCTAGATAAGAATCTATTTACTTAGCATATTCACATGTCCAGATGGTGAATTCGACAATTTGCATTATAACAGGTGCTGACTGAAAGTGCACACGTGGCACTGGAACCAATTAATCCAAATCAAACATGACAGATCCTTCATCAACACAGAAGTGCAAGTACATTAACTAGAGGAGGCATGACAAGCGTGATGTATGGATTCCTAGAAATCTTCAGTTTGCGTTAATTACATTTGCTACATTGAAGTTTCACAGGGCCAAAAAGCAAAGAACTGAAAACTACTGAAAATGGTCTACTTGATGGAACAATTAAGAAGCTTAAGTTTCAAGGTCGGGGCATCCTATATGAGTTTGGGGAATAATACAGTTAAAGGAGAATGATCAGAAGCTCAGGAAAATCTCCTCAGACTGGCATTCTGCAGATCTTAAGTTAACATTCATTGAACAAATAAGTAAGACTAGTGGCAAATAAACAAGTTAATTGTTAGCTATGTACAGCTGGCTGCTTTATTTGCCACAAAGCCTATAAATCTGTGTCTATGTACCATGTTAAGGTATTATTATTATTATTATTATTACCTTGTATATCAATAATACCTTTTAATACATTGTATACTTGTGTTACATTTAAATGTATATAAATATATTTTACATTTATTTAATTTATAAAACAATAAGGGTGCCTTATTTAAACCAAATGGTACCCCATTATGCTCAGAATTCCTGGTAAGGCAAAAAGCAGAGGATCATGCAGCACTGTTACAGAAACAATTTGCTGAGAATAGTATAACTGTTATATAATAAATAACCTGCCATTTATATTAGAATGCAGCAACATTAGAGATCATCTCTGCTTAGTAATAAAACGGATCAGCAGTAGTGTATTGATGAGGTTGAAAATCAGGACTCAGGAGGGGCAAGGAAAGGTTGCCAGTACCTGCTCTTCCTCAAACTTCTTTGGTTTAGGAGATGCTGGAAAGGAGTCCTGGTCATCAGACTGTACAGCACTGTGACAGTCCTCGACTGGTTTCCATTGCTCACTGTCCTCCATTGCTACAGGGGCTACTGTGCAGTCTGCCATCTCCAAACAGGAAGGGATATACATTTAGAATAGGGTGCAAATGGGGCAAAGGTGAAGTCAATGTGAATGCGTACAAGTGGAAAGTGACAAGAGTCCATTGTCCAATGTCATAGCCATTTTTGTACGATTGGACAGACAAAAAATTAAGTAATAAAGTAATTGAGCTGCTGAAACACATGAGACCAGAGGCCCACAACTGAAATGCTAAAAATGGTGAAGGATGCCAGAAAAAAAGCAAATGAAGCTGTCTACTTAAATTAGCCTGGGAACATAAAACATTCAAAATGGTTTGCATATAGAAGGCATTTCTACAAATATCTAAAAGTATGATGTATATCAGCAAGAGTCTGTTAGTCTAGGCCTGCCAGGGTTCATTAAACTACTCATTTTTGAAGCGCTTATAGTCTGAGTAAGCCCCTAAAATATACCATGGTGACCAAAGCAGAAACCAAGAGCTGAAATTTACTGAAACAAATATAGTTCCAAAAAGTCAGTACTACCATATAGAGTATGTTTTCATTTCACCCATAAACATCTCAGAAGATATTTGCTGTGAGGGAGAAACGTCAGACTGAATCCCTAATAGCAAAGTATTCATCACTGAACAGCTATAAATTTCATGCCAGACTGTCTTGCACATTCTTGATTTTGGACCATTAACAAAACTTAGAGGATTGTTCAAAACTCTGTGAAGTACAGAAACTTGAATCTAAGAACACAGTACTCATCATTTTAACAGATACAGTTCTGATTTGATTGGAGGTTGCTGACCTGTTTCAGCCCTGTGTGCTGAAAGATCAATGTTCAGCTTACCAACACCAGGCTATACTGACCTAAATTCAAGACAATGGTTAACAGCTCAACAACAAACTTCCATCATTAAAAATAATGAAGCAGAATCAACAAACCATACATATATTCCAGTCCGAGCAAGTAATATATGCCTCTTCTATTAGCTGTGAGCGATATCACAGTGTTTGAAGTATAGCATCTTTAAATATTGCTCAGCCTACTTTTCAGTTGACTAGAAATAGAAACCTCTCCTTATAATCCATGATAAAGTCTCAGAGTAGGTCAAGACTGCAATGTCCTCCTTTCAGAAAATAGCTTAGGTGTCTAAGCACAGTGAATCAAAAAGAGCTAATGTTAGGAAGTAAAACACAGAAATCAAGTGGAAAGTGGAAAGACATAAAGATACATCCATCCACTTATCTGAGGAGCTTACCTTGCTCAAAAGGCTTACCTATAGACCTCTTAACCCAATACCCACCTGTGGAACCTCTGTCGAACTGGATTTACCAAATGAAATTTCTTGGATCCACACATCCAGCTCCACACAAACCCAGATACTAAGCCAATAGCCAGCCTTTTATACCAACATGCTCTAGGTCGTGGTGTCCTTCAGCCTCATCGAGCTGCCCCCAGGGGGCCAATCAACAAAACTCTAATCTGAACTGCCTATGATGAGTCCACACCGAGTTACTGAATGTGACATGTCACAGAGCTTCCTGTCAAATAATGATGTAGCAAGTGACTAACAGCAACCCAGCCAAAGAGATGGCATTTTGTTTATATGCATTTTTAATGCTTATAGTCACTGGTCATGCTCTAGATATTCCTAGTAATGAGTATTGCAGAAGGAAGGTAAGGAGACTGACAGACCCATCAGCAAGCAACCTCTTACTGTAATTAAGTCTTTCCACAAAGTGGAAAAATCTCACCAAAGTTACGAGCTGAGAAGGCAGAACTTTGATGCACCAGAACTCCACAGGAAAGTGGAAAGTTTCAGAGAGAAATACCACCACCAGCTGCATTAAGAGCCATTTTAATGTTTTCCTCTTCAGCTCAATATCTAAGAGCTTAAAGGAAACAGATTGATGACTATGTATAAAAAATAAACCAGGTGAACGGTCTCAAGGAGCCAAATAGAACTAAAAAGAAAATCACCATAATATGGAAAATATCAATAATCATGGTTAAAACATTTCCATGTCATTGTGGTGAAACATATTTATGGTTTCATAAAGTTTAGTTGTCAGATGGTGAACTTGTGAGGCCTTAACTCACTGGAAATTGTTAGGCAGGTCAAGAATGATCATTAAGAATAACTATTCCAAAGCATAATAAGCTCCTCCGACAAAAAAAAAGTCACATTGTGTATTTAAGGTGGTAGTAACTTCCAGCTCCTGCAGATGGCATTGCACAAGGGTGATTGGGCTATAAATACCTGTGAGGTGTGTGACTGGTTTCACAGATTGAGAAGAGGTGGTACGGTGCAGTGATGAAACTGATGGACAGGGACCACCGGCGTGTTTCACAGCTTGTGAATAAAAAACGCTTCGCTTCCAGGTAAGAATTGCTTCTAGAAGTGAACACAGGACCTTCACAACCAAACACTCCACAAGGGAACTGCATACCATGGACATCTGGAGCAGAGTGGCACACAAGAGGCCTTAGCTTACTTTGCTCACAAAGTTGCTAGTTACAGTGGGCAAATAGACACAAAAATTGGACTGTTCGCCTGGAATCTGGTCAGATGAGTCTAGATTCTTCCTGTATGTGAAGGCATCAGGTAGACATCAGGAAGCCTTCAATGAGGACTGTGCACAAAGTGTGCTTCCAGCTGGAGGTGGCACTGTGATGTTCTGGGGTGTTTTAATTATACAGAAATGGGTCCTTTTGTTGAGGTGACAGGAAATGTGAACCACAATCCCTACACTGAGCTACTGGACAACCAGGTTTTGCCTTTTGCTCATCATCTTAACGCGGAAACATAATATTCCTATCCCTGTATTCCAAAATGACAATTCTTATGTTCACAGTTCTGCAAATGTGACTGATCAGTATGATGCACATTCAGGAGAATTCACACATCCAGACTGGCCTGCAAAATCCCCAGATGTGAATCCTCCAGGGAAGGCATCCGTGAAATGATGTAGGAATATTTGCAGAAATTTGGCCAGGGGGCCCAAACATTTGCATACACTGGCCACAGAATTCAGCCACAGCAACGTCCAAAAGGTTTTCTCAGACTGCCACACAAGTGCTGCAGACATATTTATTATATAAATAGAGCCTCAATTCAATACACTGTCAACGCTCAGTGCCAAAGTTGAGAAGTGTCTCAAGAATTTATAATAAATATAACAAACAACTCTTGCTACACTATAGCTGTTTTTGCTTTACGAAAATGTTTTACAAAAACTGTGAACACTTGCAATGAACCAGCATCATGTAATGTGTACTTAAACTTTTGTTTTACGAGCCAGCGTTACAGCAGCCCACACAAAACATTATCAAACATCATCATTACAATAAGTTATCAACCATACACATGTCTATGACAACAAATTCCACCCAGGCGAGTTTGGTTTCTGGGAGATTTAACTTCCCCTAAGGCTCTATTGTGTAACTGAAGTAAGAGCTATGAAAAGCGAGGGAGGCTGAAATGCTGCAATCTTGGATCTTGGATGAGGTAAAGGTTGTGGTTTTTTTAGTGCCACACTAAAAACAAGGAACATGCATTCACAATATACAGTCAAGTGTGTAACAACAAACACCTCCACTCTGGGGAGCCTGGTTGGCAAGACTGGTTTGGAAAGGTCCTTACTTATCTATCCAAAGACAATATACAGGAAAGCAGGTCATGAAGAAAAAAGCTTTTGGACAAACGCTGGGTAATTTGTGTAATAGAATATATTATGCAGCAGTTAAGCACTTAAAGCATCATAAAAGACTCCTCTGGGTTCCATTGTATGTTTATTGTCTATGATTTATTGGGCAGAGAGGGAAAACAGGCAGAAATAAGAGAGTCTGAATGAGCCTATGCAAAATACATAGCAATATATATATATATATATATACATATACACACACACACACATATACATAGCTTTTGTATCTTATAGTGATGCTTCTATCTTCTAGCACTTTGAGATTGCTTCAAATGTAAAGTGCGCTATAATTAAAATGTATTATTGTTATTACCCATGTACGTCAATGGTTGCAACTGCCAGTGTGTAGCCTATATAAAGCAATAGACATCTATGGAAACTTCTAGAGTTGTTTGTCCTCTGTGAGAATGGCAAGTTATCACAGTTTTGCAATTTTAAATGGGTTTTAATAGTTGGAGCACGTGAGATGAGTCATAGCATTTGAGAGGTAGGAGCTACAAGAATTCCAGCAAAACCTCAAACTTACGACCATAGTGTGGCCATAAAAAGACTCTGGGTGAACGTAACCAGCGTTGGCTGTCAAGAATCGTTTCACACAATAGGTGTACAACACTGCCTCAAGTAACATCAGCATTAAATGCTGGGGCCTCAACAAACATCAGTGTGAGGACTGTGCAACGTTCCATCCAAAGTATACCAGGTATACCAAGTATTGACTGCTATACCAGTTTTTATGGTACTTGAAGTTTGAAATGCTGCCTGTAAAACTTTAGAGCTTTCATGCTAAATGTGGGTCATATCATCTTCATGGGCCTTATCATCAGGAGATTGAGTGTTTGAATCCTGACAATACCACAGAGAAGAGAGAGTGATATCTGTGTGGGAGGATTGGTTTCATAGTGAGGTAGTATGTAGGAACTGGGAAAATGACCAAACTGTAAGAAAATGGGATAAACAAAAGTGTACACACTGAAGTACCAGAAAAACTGGTATAATACTTGGTAGGTCTACTACAGGATCTTGGAGGAAACATTGCACAGTCCTCATGCTGATGTTTGTTGAGGGCCCAGCATTGAATTCCGATGTTACTTGAGGCAGTGTTACACGCATATCGAGTGAAAGGATTCTTGCCAGCCGACACTGGTCACGCTCACCCAAAGACTTTGAGGTTCAAGGTTTTGCTGGAATTCTTGTAGTCAATGCTCATACATGCAAACCACACTTTGCTTCCAGCTCTGAAATGCTATGACCCATCTCACAAGCTATTAAGCTCCATTGAAAATAGCAAAATTGTGATAACTTGCCATTCTCACAGCAGAAACAACTCTAGAAGCTTCCATAGATTCCACTTTACATACACAATGGCAGATGCAAGCAAATCCAAGATGTGCATAGGTGGCATTGCTATGTATTTTGCATAGGCTCCAGTACCAGTTTTTTCTGGTACTTCATTGTAGTGGTTGACAACGTAGCTGTGGTTTCATAGCTAGGTAGTGTGAGGGGAAAATGAGGTAAACAAAGCTGTGCATCCCCGGAGGTGTGTATAGTCAGCAAGATTGAAATTGTCAATATTATTGCCAGCTGATGGATATGATTCAATTCAATCTGAAATCAATTTGATTTCTATAGTACTTGTATAACTTTACAGATATCCGAATGTAGGTTTCTAATGATCAAAGCCAAGAGCGACAAGATGACATCAAGAAGACATCTTATGAGGAACTAGACTCAAAAGTCTCAAAACACTACCTCTGATATGATCGTCTATAAACTGTGCATAAAGCCTCTGAGGCTGGAGCACCTGAAGCTGAGACACCTGCTCCCAATAGAGCCGCGATCATACTCAGGCATCCGGGTCGTTCTAAAATGCCTCACAGTAGCAGGTCAAAGTAACTGGATAATTATAGCAGAATCTTGTGAGAAGCTACATCTCTTCCAGCCGCGTGTGTAAACCGGAGCCGTGAATGACGTGCTTGTTCGGGTCGGCACAGCAGAGCTCTTTGTGAGTCAGACTAATAAAGGGCACAGTGGTATGTGTGTTTGTGTGAGAGTTAAGAACACAGAGAGTCTCTCAGACAGCAACTCAGGTGCACACAACACTACTCACTAGTCTCTCCATACTTTCCAACAAAAAGTTCATACAGGTTTGTATGCTTCTACTGTATGCGCACATATGCAAACATTAAAGCAGACCAGGTTCATGATGTCCTTTTACTGCACTCAGCATAAAAAGGTCCTGCAGGTGGCTTTGTACAAATAAGCAATAAGCAAATAATCAGGTTCGGCTAAACAGTAATTATTACACAATTACACATCAATCACACTGAAATACAGATTTGACTAAGAGCTTCATTATTAAGCACCATGAAAACACACTTATCTCCGACATCTCGAGGATAACGTATCAGCAACCAAGCAGCGCCAAATCGAACAAGCGTGCAAAATGTAAACGTACCTCAGAGTCACTGTTTACTTCAGCGCTCGCTGCCATTTGCACGGCTGCACCACTAAACAAGCGAACAAAGGTGTTATCAAGCAATCAAGAGAACGGCCACACAAAAAGCAAGTAAACATGGCCCGGGGTTCAGCTCAGCTGCCTGTCAATCCCTCAAAATTCCCTACATGTGGTCTCATTTGCATAGACACGCCCCCACCACATGTAGCTGCAAAAGCCTCTCTCTGTCTTCCCTCGGCTGCAGGTTTTTGCGCAACATCTGCCCGGCTTTAACGACTCTTTAATACCGTGCCCTTATACACTAAGGTATAAATATTACTGCTTACGATTTTATTACAGCACAAAATCAAACTGCGCTTGAAACCAGAACTAGCAAAATATCCTCATTGTAGGATCTTGGCATGTCCCTGATCTAGCTGGTGATAAAAGTGGGTCTTTCATCTAGTTGTGCTAGGCTGTGTGTGTCACCGCCACCAATCTCAGTAGCCCCACAGTCCTGGCACATCTGTAAAAATCTAAACACAAAAGATCTCAACACAACCACTGTCCATCAATGGACAACACACAAAGCTTTCCTCCAGAATTAGTATCTGAACATTTTGTGTTAAAAAAAAATTCTTAATACAGTCACATGTAGTATTTATAAGTAGTCCATAGGGTTTAGTCTTTTTGTCATGGCATAGAAAAACCCTGTTCACACTTGGGATAAACATATGGATTACATACAGTACTGTGTAAAAGTCAGTCAGTCAGTCATTATCTGTACCGCTTATTCCCAGTTACGGGGTCACGGGGGAGCCGGTGCCCAGCCGGCAA